>JAKSZT010000663.1:1628852-1659247 GCA_026826555.1 Tolypeutes matacus
TGCATCTGTTCTCTCTTTTTCTTTGTTAGTCTGGCTAAGGGTTTGTCAATTTTGTTGATATTCTCGAAGAACCAGCTTTTGGTTTTGTTTATTGTTTCCAGTGCTTTCTTATTCTCTATTTCATTTAGTTCTGCTCTAATCTTGGTTATTTCCTCTTTTCTACTTCCTTTACGTTTAGTTTGTTGTTGATTTTGCAATTCCTCCAAGTGTGCAGTTAGGTCTTCAATTTTAGCTCTTTCTTCTTTTTTAATATATGAATTTATGGCTATGAACTTCCATCTCAGGACTGCTTTCGCTGCATTCCATCGATTTTGATATGTTGTGTTGCTGTTTTCATTAGTTTCAAGGTAGTTACTGATTTCTTTTGAAATTTCCTCTTTGACCCACTGTTTGTCTAAGAGTGTGTTGTTTAACTTCCATATCCTTGTGCCTAACCTCTTTCTCTGGCCCTTATTGATTTCCAACTTTAATCCGTTGTGGTCAGAGAAATTACTTTGTATAATCTCAATCTTTCTGAATTCATTGAGTGTTGTTTTGGGGCCTAGCATGTGGTCTATTTTGGAGTATGTTCCATGTGCACTGGAGAAGAATGTAAATCCCACTGTATTTGGGTGTAGTGTTCTGTATATGTCTATTAAGTCCAAATCTTCTAATGTATTGTTTAGTGCCTTCGTTTCTTTATTGATTCTCTGCCTAGATGTTCTGTCTAATGATGATAGTGGTGTGTTGAAGTCCCCTGCTATAATTGTAGAGGAATTTATTTCTCCTCTTAGTTTTTCCAGAGTTTGCCGCACGTATTTTGAGGCACCTCGATTAGGTGCGTAAATGTTGATGATTGTTCTCTCTTCTTGAGAGATTACTCCTTTTACTAATATGTAGTGTCCATCTTTGTCTCTTACAATAGTTTTGCATTTAAAGTCTATTTTGTCTGATATTAGAATATCTACTCCTGCTCTTTTTTGGCTATTGTTAGCTTGTAAAATGGTTTTCCAGCCATTCACTTTCAACCTCCTTGAATCCCTGGGCCGAAGGTGGGTTTCTTGTAGACAGCATATAGATGGATCATATTTTCTTATCCATTCTGCCAATCTGTGTCTTTTGATTGGTGAATTTAATCCATTAACATTCAGTGTTATTACTCGTAACGAATTTCTTACTTCAGTCATTTTTTCTTTGGGTTAATGTATGTCATATGTTGTTTTGTTTCTCTTTTTGAGTTTTCAGTTGTTTTTAAACTCTCCTCCAACTCTCTCTCCCTTGTTTTTTCCTTTCAACTTGTAGAGATTCCTTTAGTATTTCTTGAAGTGCTGGTTTCTTCTTGACATACTCTCTTAATTGCTGTTTATCTGTGAATATTTTGTACTCTCCATCATTTTTGAATGCCAATTTTGCTGGATAGAGAATTCGTGGCTGGAAGTTTTTTTCTTTTAGTGTTTTGACTATGTCATACCACTGTCTTCTTGCCTCCATGGTTTCAGCTGAGAAATCAGCACCTAATCTTATTGTGCTTCCCTTGTATGTGATGGTTCTCTTTTCTCTTGCTGCCTTGATTATTTTCTCTTTGTCTTGAGCATTGGACAATTTGACAAGTATATGTCTTGGAGTTGGCCTGTTGGGATTTATACTATTTGGGGTGCGCTGTGCTTCCTGGATCTGCACATCCTTCTCTCTCAATAGAGTTGGGAAGTTTTCAGCCATAACTTCCTTCAACACTCCTTCTGTTCCCCTTCCCTTCTCTTCTCCTTCTGGGATGCCCATAATGCGTATGTTTGTGCGTCTTGCATTATCGGTTAATTCCCTGAGACCATACTGGATTTTTTCTAACTTTTTGTCTATCTTTTCTACAATTTCTTTGATTTCAACTGTATTGTCTTCCATATCACTAATTCTTTCCTCTGCTTGTTCAATTCTGCTTCCATGTGAGTCCAGCGTCTTTTTCATTTCTTGTCTTGTGTCTTTGTTCGCCATCATATCCATTACCTTTTTCGGTGTGTTAGCTATTTCTTCAGTATGTTCTCCCAGTGTCTTCTTTATATCCTTAATCTCTTCCTTCAATTCTTTAAGTTAGTCCATGATATTTGTTTGGATAGCTTTGATTAGTTGTTCGATGTACTGCATTGCTTCCTGGTTTTTATTTTGTGCACTGGACTTGTCCATGTTTTCCAGTTTTTCAGAGTTATTTGTATTTTTCTGTTGCCCTCTGGTCATCATATTATCTTGATTTTCTTGTTCAGTTGATTAGCTTTTCTCTATGCTCTAGAATTTTATTTAGCTGTTGGTTCTGCATGTGAGTTAAGTTTTCTCTTTGGCAGTTTTTCTTCTTATTTTATTTCCTTACTTCTTTCTATGTTCCCTTGAAGGCAAAAGGTTAGGGCCAGAGGTATCAAAAGATGTAAGGAAGGCAGAAGGATAATAGAAATATTGATAATAGTTAGAAGAGGGGCAAAATGAGACTTAATGAGATGAATATTTAACTTGTATAGGCAGTGTAGAGTACTAGGAAAAAATATGGAGTTCCTATAATCTACTGGGAAAACAAATGGAGGAATATATATATATAGTGATTTAGAAGGCTAGAATTATGAGGAGGTAGAGAAATTGTAAAAAAGGTCTGAAAGTAAAAAGTTAATACTAATAAAAAAAAGAAAGAAAAAAGAAGAAGAAAACAAAATAGATGGGATAGCAATTGACACCCTTAAGTTATGGGCCTATGAAAAAATGTTGTCTCTAAGAAACACAACAGAAAACAGAAGGCAGAAACATGCAGGAAGGATAAGCGATAGTTTGTAATACAGAATCAATATATACAGCGTGTGGGAAATTACTAAGAAGCCCAGCAAATAAGCGACCAGCTGGCAGCACCTATTTAAAAAAAAAATAGAAAGAAAAAGGAAGGGTGGAGGAAAGTGGGAATAATAGCAATAGACCAGAAAGTAACAGAGAGAAACCAAAGATCCACACAGGCAAGCAGTCAAACAGAGCTAAGGGGGGTCAATGATTCCCCTAGGGTCCACGTGGATCCTTCCTGCCTACTTGTGTTTATCAATGAATTTCCCCACAGGGTTCTATATGCAGGTCCTGAAGCAGCTTTTAGCTATTAAACTAAATTAAAAAGAATTTATTTTTCATTTGTTGAGGTGACCTCACTTTTTTTTTTTTTTTAGCCAAATGCAGGACCCAAAATAATTCCTCCTCTAGACCAACCCCCTTATGGAAGGTACCCTAGCTGGGCCTGTGGAAATTAATCAAGCACGTCCCACTTTCCGGACTCCCCAGGTTAGCTGAAGCTCTGATGTTAGTCAGTGTGGAGTGCTAAAGATGGCGGATTCCGCCCCTTCTGGCGCCCAGCTCCAGCGTCACCGGGCTGCTCAGTAAATCAGTTTGAGTGCAGATTCGCGTCTGCTCTCAGCCTGGTGCTGCTTCAGGTCGGCTTATCTGCTCCCCAAAGCTATGGGGCGGTGCAGGCAGCCAGATCAATGTCTAAAAATATAAAATACCCTTCCCTGTCTTCCAACCGAACCCTCTCTTCTTTGGGAAGTGTCCCTTCCTCCTGGCTCCGCAGCAGCCCGGGTCTTATCCCTGGGTGGCTAGGGAAATCAGCTGCGTTCCCTGACCAAAATCCCCCCTCCGGTTCACTGGGTGCTGACTAGCTCGTTTGCTCTGTTCACACAAGGTCCAAGGGGTGCCAGGCAGCCAGCTCCCCAGAAAATAAAACTTTTTCGCCCCCCCCACGGCTCCAAATTGCCGTTTTATTTTTTTTTTCCGTAACCACGGGGTTCAGCCGCCTGTGCCAACCTCCACCAGCAGCCTCAAAACTCACGAATCTCCACCGTTCGGTCCAAGCTGCCGATCCACGCAGATAGATGTCCCAAGCTTCTCACTCCACGCTTGCACAGCACAGACCCCTGGGCAGGACCCCGTCCCCAATCCGTCTTGCTCTGGGAGCTTGCAGTGTGCGCCCTCCTACACCAACGCCATCTTGCCCTCTCTAAGGTGTTTTTGATCTCACCTATTTTGTTTTTCATTCCCATGCTATTTTTCTATTCAGGTTTTCAAATTCTTTTTTTTTTTTTTTTTTTTTCATTTGACCCACTTCCTTTTGATGTCCTTTATCTCTTTAGCCATATTCTGTTCCAACTCCTTGATTTGATTTAGGAGATTTGCATGAAACTCAATGATTAGTTGTCTCAAATCCTGAGTTACATCTGGGGCTTTGATATATTCCTTTGCTTGGGCCATATCTTCCATTTTCTTAGTATGGTTTGTAATTTTTTGCTGATGTCTAGGCATCTGATTATGATGGTGGATTTACTCTGATGCTCAATATCTCTTTCTTGCTTAGGGATTTAGTGGCAGAAGGCTGTGGATGACTGTCATTCTTAGATTATTGATTCAAATTGTTCTAGTTCTCTAGCAATATCCTTATTTAGTTGCTCAAATCTGAATCATCTTCCCAGTAATGGGATGCAGTCCCATTTCCAAGAAGGGAGGCTGTAAAGGCCTGAAAAAGCCTTTCTTATTTATTTTCTTTACATTTTCTTTCATGCACTTCCTTTGTCCACTAGCAGATGGTGGACTTTGACAGCTTTCTTAGTTTGAACCCAGTAAGAATGTTTTTGAGAGTTTTCCCTGGGAGATTCTTTTCCTTTGACCCTCTCTTTCCCAGGTGGTGTTCTGCCTTCCTCTGGTGCCTTATACCCTAGAACATTTTTTCCAGGACATTTCTGTCTGTCCAGGAAGAAAAGTGAGTCTTACACCTCTCTAATCCTCCATCTTCCCAGAAGTTCTCCAGAGAGTAGTTTTAGCCTATTGATTTTGAATTATAGGATTTTTTTTGGTAACAAACTTTATTTTTTACAGAATTTTTAGATTTACATTTACAGAAAAATTATACCAAACATATAAGGAATTCCCATACCAAAAAATCCCCACACCTTCACACATACTTTTTCTCCTATTATTATAATCTTAAATTATTGTGGTACATTTGTTACACTTGAACCAATAAAGAAGCATTGGTATTAACCATGGCTATGGTTTACACTATGAGTTGTACAGTTCCATAGACCTTTACAAATGCATGTTGTCATGTATCCATCATTACAGCATCATACAGAAAAATATCACAAACACAAATATGTCCTGCTTACCACCCATTCATCCCTCCACTTCCCTACTGAAACCCTGGCAACCAGTTTTTTATATCAACATTACATGTTCTTCCATTAACATGAGATAATAACTACAATAACAATAAATCTCCTTGGTCTGCAGTTCCACGCCTCCTTAATGTTTGTTCATTCTTCAATCTTGCGGGAATTGGGAATGTCCATTCTGACTGCTTAAGGCTGAGAGGGCACTTAGATATCATGGGGCAGCTCGAAGGAATAATTTTCTTGTAATTTTAGACACTCCTTTTTTTTTTTTCCAATGGGAGTTGTCCATCATCATCATTTTGGTGGTGGTCCAGGGCAAGCCAGAAGAATTGGAAAGTAATAGTTGGCAACTACTCTTCTGGGATTCAAGGCTCAACTGGCATATGAACAATCCAAAAGATTTAAGCTCTGAGAGATATATTTAATGGGTATATTGGGAATTATAGGTTCAAATAAAAGGAGTAAAAGAATCATAATTAGGAGAATTATAAATGAGTATAACTATGTTATATTGGGAAAATAGATTTTAATATATTACCAAATGAGGTCCACTGAAGGTATATTGATTTCATGAGGCTGTGTGCCTTTTCTCTGGTGTCCAGACTTCTTGAGTGTCCTCAGGAACACTCTTGTTTAAGGCTTTGATTACTGTGGCTATTAGTGAAATCTGCCTTAGACCTGCAAAGTATAACCTCTGGAATGACCTCATGACTCACTTTGAAATCTCTTAGCATAAAAACACTTTTTTAATTTAATATTTCCCCTTTTGTCCAAAGTTTTTTTTTCCAAATGCATCCCTGGTTAGTGCTTGGTAGTAATCCCTCAGTGCCAGGGAAATTCACCTCTGGAAATCATGTACCATATTGGGGGTAAGGTAGTGTGTTTATTTGTTGAGTTTGGCTAAGATAAAGAGGCCATATTTGTGTAACAAAGAGGATTTCAGAAGGTAACTCTTAGGCAGTAATTATAATTAGGTTAAGTTTAATTTTTACAGGAATAAGGTTCATAATTTCAAACCTTAATATTGAGGGCTTGGCATATAGGCCTATTGTATTTTCTGAAGTGTGGCTTATATATTCCAGAGATTTTTGCCATTTGTTTGAGAAATTAGCAGGGCTTCCCCAGTATGGAAGTTTAATATTTTGTTAGCTACTGTGTGGGCCTCTATCTATTAAGAAAACATAGCCATGACAACACAAACCCATTCATATCCCATAGAATTATGTTGTATATGGGTTTTTCCCACATATCACCCCACTATCAGCATCCTGTAGTAGTGACATTCTTTTATTATAGATCCTGACAGAACATCCTCATAATTGTATTCTTAACTAAAATCCTTGTCTACCCCCAAAATTCACTGAATTATACAGTAGTCCATTTTATCCTCTAGCTTTCCTTTTAGCCTCATGAGTGGGTCAAACGTCCCCTTTCAACCACACTCACATTAACATTTCAGTGCTGTTAGTTGCAATCATGTTGCTGTGCCACCATAATCTCTATCCATTTCCAAACTTTTATAGTCAACCTAATTCTGCCCAGATTATGCATCAGCTCATCGATCTCTACTGCCCTCCTTTCTTCTGGTAACCTATCTTCCAGACTATCTTCCATGTGTCTGCTCATTATCCTTTGTTCATAGTGAGATCATGCAATATTTGTCCTTTTGAGTCTGGCTTATTTCACTCAACATAAGGCCCCTGAGGTTCATCCATGTTGTCACATATGTCAAAACTTCATTACTTCTTACAGCTGAATAATATTCCATCTTATATATGTATCACATTTTGTTTAGCCATTCTTCTGTTGATGGACATCAGGCTTGCTTCCATCTTTTGGCAATTGTGATTAATGTTGATATGAACATTGATGTGTGTATATCTGTGTCCCTGCTTTAAATTCTTCTGTGTATATATCTAGTAATGGGATCGCCAGAACATGTGACAATTCTATACTTATCTTCCTGAGGAACGACCAAAATTTTTTCCACAGTTGCTGCACAATTCTACATTCTCACCAGTAATGAATGAATGTTCTTATTTCTCCACTTCCTCTCTAAAAAACTTGTAGTTTGATTTTTTTTTTTTTAAATACCAGCTAGTCTGGTAGATTTAAATGATATGTCATTGTAGTTTTGATTTGCATTTCCCTAATAACTAGTGATATTGAGCATCTTTTCATGTGCTTTTTCATGTGCATACATCTTTCCTCTTTGGAAAATTTTCTGATTAAGTCTCTTGCTCATTTTAAAATGATATTTTTTGCCTTTTCATATTGAGTTGTAGAGTTTCTTTATATATCCTGGATACTAGACCCTTATTGTATATGTGGTTCCCAAACACTTTCTCCTATTGAGTAACTTGCCTTTTCACTTTCTTCACAGACTCCTTTGAAACACAAAAGTTTTTAATTTTGAGCAGGGCCCACTTATATACTTTTTCTTTCACTGCTTACCCCTTGGTTTTAAGGTTCAAAAAACCATTTCCTACCACAAGGTCATGTAAATGCTTTTTACATTATCTTCTAGGAGGGTTATGACCCTGGCTGTTATATTTAGGTATTTGATCCATCTTGAATTAACATTTGTATAGGGTGTGAGATAAGGTTCCTCTTTCATTCTTTTGGATATGGATTTCCAGTTCTACCAGCAACATTTATTAAAGAGATTATTCTTTGTCCCTGATGAGTGGAATTGGCAGCCTTGTTGCATATCAGTTGGCCATAGATGTGTGGGTCTATTTCTGATCTCTCTATTTGTTTCCACTGACCAATATTTCTATCCTTGTGACAATACCATGTGGTTTTTGACCACTGTAGCTTTGTAGATTGTAGCTTTTTAAAAAGATTTATTTATTTCTCCCCCACCTCATTGTTTGCACTTGCTTTCTTCTCTCAGTGTTTGTTTGTTGTGTGCTTTCTGTGTCTGTTGGTCTTCTTTAGGTGGCAATGGGAACCAAACTTGAGACCTCCCATGTGGGAAGGAGACACCCAATCACTTGAGCCACAACTGCTGCCTGACTGTTGTGTCTGTCACTGTGTCTCTGTGTTACATCTCATTGCATTATCTTGTTGCATCATGTCATTTTGTCAGCTTGCTGCTCTAGCCCATTATGCCAGGCCATCATGTCAGCTTGCTGTCTTGCTTGTCTTTTCAGAAAGCACTGGTAACTGAACCCAGGACCTCCTGTGTGTGAGGCAGGCACTTAACTGAGCCCCATCTGCTTCCCCTGTAGAATGTTTTAAAGTCTAGTAGTGTAAGTCTTCCAACTTCATTTATCTTTTTCAAGATGTTTTTGTCTGTATGGGGCCCTTTACCCTTTCAAAATAATTTGATAATTGGCTTTACTATTTCTGTAAAAATGCTGTTGGGATTTTTATTCAGATTCCATGGAATCTGTAAATCAATTTAAGTAGAATTGGCATCTTAATGATGTTTAGTCTTTCAATCTATAAACAGAATATATTTCCATTTATTGAGATCTTCTTTGATTTTTTTGTTTGTTCATTTGACTGGGCAATATCTTCCTGTTTCTTAGTATGCATTGCAGTTTTTTGCTAATATCTAGACATCTGTTTATCTTGATGGGTTTATTCTGTTGGTCAGTTTCTCTTTCTTGCTTAGGTTTTTCTTTTGTCTGACTTTATGTTAAGTTTATTGGATGAGATCTCGGACTGAGAAAAGCCCTTAGGTAAAACCAAAAATAAATCCAAATAAAGCATGGAATTTAGTTAAAAATGATATCTCAATATTGGCTTATTAACTGTGATGAATATACTCTAGTAATTTAAGATATTAATAATAAGGGATGCTGGGTGTGTGATGTGTGGGAATTCTTTGTACTATTGTTGCAACCTTTCTGTAAATATGAAAATATTAAAAAATTTATTTGAATACAAAAATTAGGTTCAATATATGGATACAGGAATAGATTCATGGATTGTCATGTAAGAACACAAGTATAGTAAAATGTTACTGGTAAAATCTAGGCGGTGGCTATACAAATATTCAATGTAAAGATCCTTGAACTTTGATGCATTTGAAAATGTTCATTACAAAATGACAAATATGCTAATATAATTTAAAATATTAGTCTTAGAACTCTTTTCTTTGTTATACAGCATTTCTTTTTTTTCTCTTTATTATTTACTGGCATGATTACATATATAAACTTCAAAATATATCTATTTATTAGTGATATTTCTTCTGTCCATTGTACTATTTCATGTCATAACATTATTATTACTGAAAATAATTTTATCATAAGGAAGTATGGTTCAAAGTTATTTCCCCCAAGTCTCAAGTCATGAGATATGCCACTACAGTGTAAAACCTTGTGTGTATGACCCAGAGTGTCCTGGGCCAAACTCCCATTCTGGGGGAAATACTGTAATGAAGGAAGAGTCTAGGCTATGCAAGTGGTCTCACTGTACTCTGCAGCAGGCATCTGCAAGGACATTGGAAACTTTTGCTGTGGCAGCAGTCAGAACCCCAGGAAGCTGGAAAAGGAAGGGGGAAGGTGTGATGTCCCCTGGCATCTAGGTGAAGAGCCCTAAAAAATGATTTTATAACTGATATCATGATTCTAGTTTTGCCTCTCTTCTTGGGTAGTAAGGAAATTGGGCTAAAGGTTCAGAAGTACCTTTATATAGTCTATTCAAGTTTTTTGAAAGCAAATATAAACAGCATTATTTTTTTTTTGCCATTTATAAATCATTTTAACAACCCCTTCTCATCTCCCTAATGTGAATTATAATGAATGAGACTCATGGCAGATGACCACTTGAGACTCCCTATCCATTTGTTTTAATTTTTGCATCAAATTTCCTGATATTGTAGATATGCACAGGGGTACTTACCTTCTCTATTGCCTCAGTGGTTTCAGTTCCACATTATAGTCATTGTATGTGGAAATGAAACTCCACTGGCTTAGACCCCCACCTCTTCAAAGGGGATTTTAGAGGAATGATGGAGGAATTGACTAGCCAGTGCCAACAACTTCAAATGGTCTACTGGCTAGAATGACCCATGTGACAGGGCTACTCTCATTGCCACCTGGGCCTGCTGCAGAGCACCAGTCAAAACTGAAAGTGTTGAAGCAATATTCCTGAGTGTGGAAATTGCTGCCTCAAAAACTAAAAGAGGCCTACCAGGCATTGTACTTCCTTGTTAATAGTGGGAGCCATGAAATGTGGTCATTTGTCCTCTATTTAGGAGGGGATGTCTCAGTATAGCTACACCTGAAACAATTTCACTGATCACATTATTTAACTCCCACCATTTGTAGCACTAAGGCTTCCAAGCAACTTCTTGCTCACCTAATCTAATGTGATATCATTATCCTACAGTGAGCATTTTAATGAGGTTCTTTCGCCAAGATTTCAAGAGCTATCTTAACATTATGATAGCATTATTTCTGTGTCCTTGCCAGGGTTTACTCCTGTATCATGGAAGAAAGCTCTCACATGAATAAATTCTTCCTTCTCCAACTTATATCCCTTGATTATTCACACTCAAGATCCAGTCCCAAATTTACTCTTTTGTCTGATGCTGATACATAGTGGCTAGGTCCTGCAGCTCCTTTGAGGTATACTCCCTTTCCTCCTTTAGAAGGCATATTGTATATGTTGTGACTGAAACCCAATTATTAATCAAAGAAGGGAGGGGGTTAAGATCCTGCAAGGGGGGGGGCGGTGATTTCTTGCAAGATAAAAATTTCTTCATTGAGATAAAAAAATTTCTGGATTGAGCAAATCTTCATGACCTAGGATTCAGTAATATATTCTCAGATATGATATCAAAAGTACAAACAACAAAAATAGCAATAGATTATTTTGATTTCATCAACATTAAAAACTTTTGTACATCAAAGGATATTTTCTAGAAAGTGGAAAGTTAAATTACAGAATGGGAGAAAATGGTTGAAAACCATATTAGATAAGGGCATAAGTATACAGAATTTATAAAGAACTTTTACAATACAACAACAAAAAGACAACCCAAATAAAAACTAGGTGAATAATTGAATGGATATTTTTAACAAAGAAGATTATAGAAATGGACAAAAAGCTTATGAAAAGATGTTCAATATCATTGGCTGTTAGGGTAATACAAATCATAACCATGATGCAATGCCACTTAACACCCACTAGGATGGTTATTATTTAAGAAAATAAGAAAGGAAAATAACAAGTGTTCAACAGAGAGGATTAGGAGAAATTGGAACTCTAGTGCATTGTTGGTGAGAATGTAAAATGGTGCATCACTGGAAAGTAGCTATATGGCAATTCCTCAAAAGAATTAAATAGAGAATTACCATATGATACAGCCATTTCACTTCTAGGAACATACCAAAAGATAGGAAACCAGGGTCTAAAACAGACACTTGTACACCAATGTTTATATCATCATTATTCACAATAACAAAAAATGTGGAAATAACCAAGTGTACATCAACAAATGAATGGATAAATGAAATGTGAAAGAAACACACAATGGAATATTAATTGACCATAAAAAAGAAAGAATTTCTGATACATCCTGAACCATGGAAGAACCTTAAAAACAGTATATACAATGAAATAAGCAAGATACAAAAGGAAAAATATTGCATAAGGTTACTTATTAGAAATGTCTAGCAATAGCAAATCCAGACAGAAAACATGTTAGAGGTTATCAGAGGGTGGGAGGAGGAGAAAGGAAGAGTATAGGTTTGGTGGGTATGGAGTGTATGTAAATAAAATTAATGAAAATTTTGGATTACAGAAAGTGTTAGGGTTAAAATCAATGTTCAGTTTCAGGTTAACACTTGGGTTAGGTGAGGATTATATTTAGGATTAGGGATTGTAAGTATTGGGGTAAATCTTAGGTTTAGAGTTAAACTTGGGGTGTCATTAGAGTTAGATTTAAAGATAGGATTAGAGTTTATTTTAGACATTTGATTATGGGAATGCTGTGTTGACATTAAGTTTCAATTTAGGGTTAGTGCTAGCTTTGCTTATGGTTAGGATTATGATAAGGTTTTGTTAGGGTTAGGTTTAGCTAAAGTTTATATTTTTGTTAAGGTTATGGTTAGATTTAAGATTCTGTTTAAAATCTTAGGCTTAGTTTTGGATTAGTTTTAAATTTAGGGTTAGGACTAGAATTAGGAGGTGGATTAGAGCTACTCTTTGGTTTAGGGTTAATATTATGGTTAGGTTAAGGGTTAACATTAGGTTGGGCTTTATGTTAGGATAAGAGTTAAAGTTATGTTTGGTGTTAGTATTGGTGTTAATGATTAGGTTTAGGGTGAGAATTATGATTATAATTAGAGTTAAGTTTTGGGTTAAGTTTAGCAATAAGATTATTCTTAGGGTTACAGGTAATGTTAAGGTCAGAATTTGGTATATCATTCGGGTTTGGTTATGGTTAGGTTCATATTAGAGTTAGGATTTGGGAAAGTATATGGAGGGGGTTAAGTTTCAGTCTAAGGACAGTATTATTGTTTGGCTAGAGTAAGGTTAAGGTAAAAATTAATTGGATATTTGCTTCAAAGGAGGGGCTGCTAACATTTTTCCTTCCTTATGCTTTTTAAATTTTTTAAATTTAAAATTTTTAAACTTTTAAAAATTGAAGTTTATACTACATACATGAACATCCATAAACAATAATTGTATAGTAAAATTTGTGAAGTTATAAAACAAATATTCATAGCATCATTCAGGACTCCCACACATCACCCTATCACTGACACCTTGCAGTGTTGTGAAACAATTGTTAGAAACTATGAAAGAGCATCATCAAAACATTACTACTAACTACAGCTAATATCTTATATTTGGTATATTTCTTCACTAAACCACTTGGTTATTGACACCCTGTATTAGTATTATATACTTGTTATTGTTCATAAGAAAATGTTCCCATATTTGTTCTGTTTTCCACCACAGGATTCACTGTGTTATACACTCCCATGCTTTGTAGAATTGATTCTAAGTGATACTCAGTGGCTCTCATATTCATCACAGAGCTGTGCTGTCATCACCTCAGTCAAGTTTAGAACATTTTCATTGTTTCAAAGGGAAAACTCCCATACCCCCTTATATACCTCTAATGTTGTCCCTTAGAATTTATATAATATCTTCTTTTCCATTGCTTCAAAAATTTATATTACTGTTTATTATAATCAATTTGTTACTTAGCTTTAATTTTCCCAGGTACCACATATTCTTAACACTTTGTAGAAGAAGAACATTCTTATACTATTAACTACAGTCTTCATCTACCATAAAAATCACTGTTATACAGTCCTTAGATTATTCTCTAGCTTCCTTTCAATTGAAATATTACATTCACAGATTACCCCCTTTCAGGCATAATTACATTTATAAATTAGCAGTGTTAGCTATACTCATTATAATTTATTACCACCAACTCTATTCATTTCCACACATTTACATTAAACTTTATTAAAAATTCTACATACATTAAGCATCAGCTCCCATTCTCAACCCACAATCTATGTCCTAGTAAGCTACACTCTAGAGTTTACCTCCATGAGTTTATTCATCAATTTACTTCATACTATTGAGACAATACACTATTTGTTCTTTTTCGTCTGGCTTATTTCACACAGCATAATATCCTCAAGGTTCATCCATGTTGTCATATGCATCCCGATTTCATTTCTTATTACACTTGAATAGTATTCCATTGTATGAAAATACCACATTTTGTTTATCCACTCATCAGTTGATGTACACTTGGGTTGTTTTCATATTTAAGCAATTGTGAATAATGTCGCTATAAATATCAGTGGGCAAATGTCAGTTTGTACCCTTGCTTTCAGGTCTTCTGAATATATCCCTAATAACAGGATTGCTGGATCATATGGAAGTTCTATATTTAGTTTCTTGAGAAAGCTCAAATCTGTATTCTACAAGGGCTTATCATTCTACATTCCCACCAATAGTGAAGGAGTGTTCCTATTTTGCCACATCCTCACCAGAACTTATAATTTTCTCCTTTTGTAATAGCCATTCTATAAGGTGTGAAATGTTATCTCAGTGTAGTTTTGATTTGCACTTCCTTAATAGCTAATGACATTGAATATTTCTTTCATGTACTTTTTGACCATTTCTATTTCCTTTATGAAGAAATGTCTAGTCAATTCTTTTGCCCATTTTTAAATTGGGTTTCTTGTTCTTTTATTGTTGGGTTGTAGTATCTTTTTATATGACATGGATATCAAACTCTTATTGGATATGTGGCTTCCAAATATTTTCTACCTTTGAGTAGGTTGCCTTTTCACCTTCTTGACAAAGTCCTTTGATGCACAAAACTGTTTAAGTTTGAATTGGTCCCATTTATTTATTTTTTCTTTTGTTGCTCATGGTTTGGGTGTAGGTTTAATAAACCACCACTTACGACAAGAGTTTGAGTGACTCATCCCTAGGAGAGAAAATAAGAGAACCATAAAGTGAAGCAGTGTGGGGTTTCTGACAGGCACCAGGGCTTGATGGGCACAGGTCCCCCTTACCTGTGGAGAATACAAGCTCTTGAAGGCCTGGTGGTAAGAAGGATAAAGTGAAAGAAGCCTGAAGTGATCATTATTTCTTTGTGTACAATTCATTTCTTATTTAAAATTTAATTGCCATTAAAAAGTTTATTATCATTTTCTGAAAGTAAAACATTTCAGCCATGGTTAAAAAGGAAAAATATGCTGGAGAGGATATTGTTCAGACTCTTTAGTTGAAGATGGTAAGAAGGCATCCAGAATTGCTTTACCCAAAATAGGGAGTTTAGGTTGGGATATTGAGGACCTACAAGAGTGGAGCACTGTAAGAGTCAGGCTGCCCTGAGACCTTGCATTTGAATCAGGGCAATACCATGCCCAGGAGGATTCTGTCCATCTGTATCTCACCAGTGAATCAATAAAGGCCTCTGGGTGTCTGTGGGCAGTTTCCATCCTCTCAAGTTTCTCCTCTGCTGGGCTCATGGTTGTTGACAAATATATCTAGGTTCTTAAATAAGGTTTAAAAGGAGAAGCTTTTGAGGTGTGTGTGGCTGGTCTCAAGGGGCAGTATTTTGTAGCCTACTCATAAAAGTTCTCCCATTTAAAAAAATGCTATTGTCAATTAAAAGAAATGATGCTTAGTTTCTTAGAAAAGCATTTTCCAAAAAAAGCCAATGAACCACTACTGAATTTTGTGTTAATAATGCCCCCCCCCCCAGAGCTTTCTAGAAAGCCTTTATTAGCACTAATGGTTTTCCTGTCAATTCTTTGGGATTTTCTATATGTAGGATCATGTCATGTGGGAATAGAGAGAGTTTTACTTCTTCCTTTCAAATTTGGATGGCTTTTATTTCTTTTTCTTTTCTAATTTCTCTTGTCAGAACTTCCTGTACAATGTTGACCAGTACTGGTGAAAGTAGATATGGTTGTCTTGTACCCCAATTTAGAGGGAAACTTTTTGGTCTTTCAGCATTGATAACAATTAATATCACTTGATTTTCTTATGCTGAACCATCAATATATTTCTGGGAAAAATCCTCTTTGGTCATAGTGAATAATCCTATTACTATCCTGGTGAATTCAGTTTGTCAGTATTTTGTTGAGTTTTACTTTTTTTTTTGTCCATAAGGGTAATTTGTCTCAAAGTTTCTTTTCTATTCTATCTTTTCCTGACTTTGGTAACAGGTGAAGCTATCCTCATAGAATAAGTTACAGATTGCTTTCTCATCTTCATATTTTTGGAAGAATTTGAGAAGAGTTGTTAATTATTCTTTGAATGTTTAGGAGAGTTAATCAATGAAGCCATCTGGTCTCGGGCATTTGCTTTTACTATTTAGTCAATCTCTTTACTTCTATAGGTCTGTTGAGATTTTTCTATACTTCTTGAGTAACTTTGAGGTATTTGGGTGTTACTAGAAATATGTCCATTTCACCTACACTGTTTAATTTGTTGGCATACAATTGTTCATAATATTACTTTAAAATCCTCTTTATTTCTGTAAGACCAATAGTAATGTCCCCAATTTTAATTTTGCTTTTAGTTATTTGCATTAGAGATTAAGACCAAGATTATTTTCCAGAATATCCCTCCTGACCAAGTTACAATGGTTTCTAAAAATTCATCTCTTTATATTCTCCTCAACTGTAGTTTTAAAACACTCCTATTATGTATACAATTATGCTTCTTCAAGTTTCATAATCTATTAATTTCTTTCATTTATTCACTCATTTGACATAAATTGCTGAGTGTCTACCATAGATGAGGCATTAGGGGAAATATTGGGGATGTATTGATTAGCAAATCAGTAATTGTGGTAACAAAATCTGCTTTTCTTTTTCTAGATCAAGCTTCCAGCTTTAGTCCTTACATGTCACTACCTGCTCCCTCCCCTATCCTGACAACGTTGAAACCAATCTTACATCTTTAGGCCTGCAGAGAAAAACAATTTTGACTGATGGGGATAAAAGGGAAAAAGACAACGTCAGATCCTAGCTATTCTAAATATCAAATTCACCCTGACATCTCCTTTTCTCTTCCTCTCACCCCTGCTATCCAGGACCCTGAGAGGTTCCTAACTGGGTATTTCCTTATATTGCTCCTCACTCCTAGTCCTTACAGATACCAGGTTGCCTAATTACTGTAAAAGAAAACATTCCAAATGAAGTGGTGCTAATCTCAACCTCAGAAAATCCCTCACCTCTTTCTGTGGAACTGAACCTCCCTGAGTGCAACCTCAATAAATACCTCATCCATCCCAGTGATCAGCCCCCCATATTATTCTTCAGGGCTTTTTGCTCCAAACTTTTAATAGCTTACTGTCACTCTTTCAGTGAAGTTGATTTGTACTCTCTCTCCTCTGCTGTAGCAGCCCCTGGAAAATGTCGTCCTTGGCTGTTTACTATTATCTGGTGCAGTTTTTGTCTTTGACAGTCCTTAATTGTTTGATTAATCAATAACATCAATAAACATCTCACATTATGAAAAGATTTATGAAGAATATTCAACCATACTATAAAAAGAGTAGAGGCAACTAGGGATACTAATTTAGGATTCAGGGATTAGGGAATGCCTTTCTGGGGTAATGAGTGGTGTTATAAGTGGTAGAAGGAAATCTACATATTTGTTTTATCTTTTGTTGACTAAAATGATAGAATTTGATTCACAAATGTGTAGATGGAGAAAGATGGAAGGTAATATAAATCTTTCTCTCAGACACTTTTGGAATGTTTTCTCTCATAGTTTTACAAAAACACCTCTATTAGTCTATATATGGAATTATGTGTTTGATGCTTAGATGCAGATACTTCCTTACCTGACAAAATCATGGGACTATTGACTACTTTTACCTCTGTGACACTCAATGCTATCTGTCATATCCCCTCACCCCCACCCCTATGGTTCAAGAGAGAGCCCTTAAGATCCTGTGAGGAGTGGTGTGATTTTGTTTTCTGCAAGGCAAAAATCTCTCTATTATTCTCAAACCATGGTCAGGTAGAAATGCCACTTCTGCAGGCCTAAAATGTTTAGAATAAATCTGAGGTATCAAGTATTTTTAAGAACATTAATGCATATGCCTTTTTCTATGGTCACAGGATCTCATTCATTCCAAAATAAGGCCATTCCTTTGACAAGACCCACATGCTGGGTTGAGAATTCTTCCTTCACTGGTGTTTTACTCCTTTCTCATTTAAGCTCTGAGCCTGATCTTCAGGTTGTCAGCTGTCTGGCTCCAGGAGAGGAGAGTCTCATATACTGCCAAGGAGGTCCTCTGGCTTTTACACTCATCATTAAATTAGTGATTAATCACACTTCATCTTTTATTGTCTTTATTTTCAATGCATTGATAGTAGCCAGAAAGAGCCATCCCACTGTCCTTAAATGACTACTTCCCTGACTTTCTGAGATGCCTGAAATATTGCACCCTGCTTTCTATCCTCTTCCAGTATTCCAGAGGTGATGATTTTTTACAATTACACTACTACTGAGCCAGGGACCCTGAGGTCTGGACATACCCATGAGAAGGCCTTCATTCTCAGCCAGTGGCAGATGACTCAGCTCCAAGATCATACTTTAGAGTCTTTTTCATAAAATGATCCCACTTCTTTTCAAACTTCATAGGTCAGATTCCTTGAGACTCTCATACTCTGAGGTATGGCTGTAGGGGTTTAATGGAAAAGGCTTTCAGGAAGGGTTAGTGAGGAAACCAGATTGGGGAAAAAGTTCAATTACAAATCACTTGTGACAGTGGACTCAGTTTATCTCTCATGAAGTGTGCTCATTAATTTCATGTATCAACTTGACTAGGATATGGTGCCCATTTATTTGATCAAGAAAGCACTGGCCTGATTGGTTCTGGGAGGTTATTTGATGGATTTAAACCATTAGTCAGTTTATTGCATCTATAGCTGATTTCATCTACCAAAAAACAAAACAAAACAAAACAAAAAAGAAAACCACAAACAAAATGCCTTCAGGAATGAGAGATATCTCATACAATTAGTTGAAGGCCTTAAAAGGAGAAATGATGATTTCAACAGCCATGAAGAAGAATTTCTCTGTCTACTTCAGCCCACCAGATTCTCCTGGGGGATTCAATATACCTTCATCAGAGTTTTCTCCTCTTGGTTCTTTTTCTCTGGAGAACATTGACTTGACTAATACAGGGAGCTCTAGAACTGGTATGGCCTTCAAAGATGACCTGAATTGAGAAACAGGGATGTCCTTTCTACCTTTGCATCACCTGGTTACTAGATGTATGCTGTCCCCAGGGAGTGGTTGTAATTTTGGGCCTCCTTTACCAAAATACCTAGTGGTCACCAGGAGACATCCCAATCCCTAGCATTCTTCCCTTTTACCTCCCCAAGGCAATTCCTGTGGAGGGAATCAACTGTGAGCTGATACTTCCAGAATCTGGTGGAATAAGTACATTGATCAAGAATCCACTACAGATAGCTTGTCCAGGGGCAACTGGAACTGATAGCCCTAAACATGAGATTTTCAGAGCTAAAAATGGAACTGTCCAAATCAAACCATGATGTTTGTTACCTTGGGAGCTCTGACTTTAACATACTGTAGGGAGTAAAGAAATTTCCCAAGTACAATTTTATTGCTAATGTTGAATTAAATCAGTAGAATGTGTATCACTAGTTAAGATCCTGGGCCACTGGGTGAACATTCAAAGGACTTAAATGTTCTAAAGGCTACTAGAATATTTTTGTTCTTCAACAGGTGAGTCATTGAACAGGAATATTAATATCTCTTAAGTCATGGCTCCAACAACAACAAAAAGAGAACTAGCTCAAATAAGACCACTGCAAAGAAAGTAATGGATCATACCAAGCATCAAACATCACAAACATCAGGTCAGCTAGCAAGAGCAGCAGAATCACCTGGGGACCTTAGCAAATATAAAGTCCCATTAGCAAAAAGGCTGATTTAGTATGTCTGGGTGGTAGCAGGAGACCACTGGGAACTGGCTTTTTTAACAGGATCCATAAGGGATTCTTATGCAAGTGACACCAGACCACACTATGGAAAACACTGCACTGTGTCTGTCATCCACTTTTTCTTTTAATCCATTAAATAGTACCAGTTATGTATTTAAACTTCTAGCCATCCTGATTACCTGGTAAATTACATAAAACCCAGTTTAATATGAATTTCTCATAAGAAATGAATTTTTTTTTCCAAAGATTCTACGCTCGCCGGGTTAGCCAATCATGCCATGTGGGCGGGCCTGCCCTCACCAGGAGGCCCCGGAACCGAGCCCGGGGCCCCCCACATGGCAAATGGGAGCCCCACTGAATGAGCCACAGCCGCCTTCCAGAAATGAATATTTTTAAAAACTATGCCCCATGAGAACATATAATAATATAAAATAATATAAATTATATTATAATTTTATCAACTACTATAATAATGTTATTTAATTATATTAAAAATAATATATGACATTTTACTATAATAAATTACACTATTTTAAATATAATATTACAAAATAAATTAGCCATTGTTTATCTGAAATTCAAATTTAACTTCTCCTCTTGGTTCTTTTTCTCTGGAGAACACTGACTAATACAGGGAGCTCTAGGTGAGCCCTGAGGTGAGCACTAAGGGCGCTTCTTGGTGGTCTTGGTTTATGCCTTTTTGCTCGACTTGGTGGCTGCTTAATTCTGTCTTAGACTCCGGAACCAGTTTACCCTGCCTGATTCGATCAGCGGCAGCGAAGATCGAGGGGGGTGCCGGCCGTGATTACCGATTGTTAAAGTGAAGTTCCATGGTCAAGCATATACTCACGCTCCAAATGAATTTTTTATAAAATTATTTCTTTTCTCCTTTAAGATGAATTATTTCTAACCAAATCTTTCCCCAAATCGACTGAAAAAAATGCAGCAAAGCAGCAATGTAACTGAATTCATATTTTTAGGATTGACAAAGGATCCTTTCAGGTGGAAAATGGTGTTTTTAATCTTCTTAGTTTTCTACATGGGAACAGTGGTGGGGAATTTGCTCATTATTGTGACCATTAAGCTCAGCTGTCCTTTGCTGTTGTTTGCTTTTCAATTTCCACAGCACCTCCACTAATTGCAGCTGCTCTCTTTTCAAATAATATCATATCCTAAGAGTGCATGACACAAGTCTTTACACTACATATATTTGGCTGCATAGAGATCTTAGTCCTCATCCTCATGGCTGTTAATTGATATGTGGTCATCTGTAAGCCCTTATGTTACCCAATCATCATGAGATGGCAGGTCTACATCATTTTGATTATTTTATTATAGGGTCTTTCATACATTCTATAGCTCAAATTGTTGTGGCCTTGTGATTGCCTTTCTGTGGACCCAATTTGATTGATCATTATTGCTGTGATTTACAGCCCTTGTTGAAACTTGATTGCATGGACACTTATGTGATCAACCCACTGCTGGTGTCCAATAGTGGGATCATTTGCACAAGCAGTTTCATTATTTTGATGGTCTCATACATTGTCATTTTGCATTCTCTGAGAAACCATAGTAGAGAAAGAAGGAAAAGAGTCCTCTCAACTTGCTTCTCCCATATCACTGTTGTCATCTTATTCTATGGTCCATGTATATTCATTTATACACATCCCACAACCACTTTTGCTATGGACAAGATAGAAGATAGTGGCAGGTTTTTTTTTTTTTTTTTTTTTTTTTTTAACCATTGGAACACCTTCTCTTAACCAATCTATCTACACACTAAGGAATGCAGAAGTGAAAAATGCCGTTAAAAAGTTGTGGGGTATCAAAATTATCTCAGAAGCCAAAGGATGACTAGAGGGTCCAAATACTTATTTGTTATGGTTGACTAAATGGGTACCTATGTCAAATATGATAGCATCTAATTATTAAGGGAAGAACATGCCATCTTATATAATGTTGTTAGTTGCTTTTCTAGTTCCCATTCAGGATGAATGCCAAGGCACCATCTTTTGTATAAGAGAAAGAAGAGTGTCAGATTAATTCATATAATTATGGACCAAGAGATTTTCCTCTCTGAAGATTCTCTGCCTCTCCAGCCATACCTTGTCAGGTGTATAAACCAGACTATCCCTATACATTCTAATCTCTAATGTGCCTTATTTGCTTTTATTCCTTTGACTTCAGTCTGGTATTACTGGCATTTCTAACTGTGAAGTCTAGTTTTCAACTCTGAATCTATACTCTGGTTTGCTAAGAAGAAAGATATTTAAACCCAATATCAGCCTTTCAAATAAACAAATCATTAATCTGCATATAACACATTTCCAATTTGGTATCCAGCTTCCTCTTGAATGCCCTCAGGGCAAGTGACCACAATGTCCCAAGACCATTGATTCCATTTTATCACTAGTTTGTCTTTTAAAAGTTCCATATTTTAAAACAAGAGGTTTTTCAAGTACTTATATTGTAAATTAATTTTCTCATTGTTTGCTTGTGTTAAGATAACTGAAAGATTATTTGCATGTTAAAATGGGCCTTGAGATAATCACTATAATTGGTGTATATACACTGCAGCAATAGAACTCTGAAACACTAAGAGTATGGAGAATAAAATAATGTATATCATCAAGACTAAATAAAAAATAAAAAGACATCAGAGAAAAAGAACTCTTTATAGGAGAATGAAAGGCAAAATGGAAGAACAAGATTTGAAGCCAATTAATGGTATGATAAAATTTTATTTAAAGATGTATTGTGTCAATGAAGTAAATAAAAGTATGATAGACATTCAGAGAATTCTTATGACATCTGTCTCCAGATAGTAGGAGTAAGGAGAACCCATGTTGTAGCAGGAATCTACTTTCTCCCTGTAGTTGAGATGTCCAAATACAAGGGTTTTGTAAATTCCTAAGTTAAAACTGATGATGGGATTTCAGTACCAAGAAAGGACAGAGGACATTAGCAGCAGCACCTTGGCTGTAAATGTCATGGGTTATATCTTGAGATAATTCAAATGTTTTGTCCCTTTTTAAATGGGTTGTTTTTCTTTTTCTGGAGAGACAGAAATTTCTATAACATGATAGGTATTAGATTATATGTGTGTATTCAATTTGAGCTTTTTAAAAAAAATTTACAAATTTTTGTAATATAGTGTTAGAAAAATTAATTTTCTTGAACAATCAATGGTATTAGCCATTTTTTGAAGACAATACTCCATTCAATAAAGCCTGAGGTTCTCTAGATATAAACAATGATGATTTTCATACTTTTCCACTTTGAACCTGGTAACTCTCTGATATCTTAATCTGGGTCGCCAAGGTGTGCCTTGCCCTTCATCCAGGAATGATTCTTTAGTGCCAGGGACAGCTAGAGGAGTATGCAAACCTGGTCTTCCCAGATGTGAAACAATTAGAAAAGGAAGTTAAGTTTCCATATAAATGTGGACTGACCCCTGGTTGTTATGGACTGGGCAAGCAAAGGGAATTGGTGCCTAGATCCCAGGTAAAGTTAACTGGAAACATAGAGATAAAGCAAGTAATAAATTCCTAGGTAAATGGAATACAAGAAGAATTGATTCTGCCAATGAGAGCAAGTAAGATAGTAATGTGGGAAGAAAAGGTTGTTGAAACCAAATATGGGTCTCAGCAAGCCATTAAGAGATGATTGAAAATGAGCCAGGCCCAAGGAGAATAGTATTCATGATGCTGAGGTGGTTTAGGCACCTATGATATTCTCTCTGTTCTGAATATCTTTTCAATCTTTTTTTTCATTTCCTTAAAGTGACTAATGCCTCAATATTCAACTCTGATATTAATATCATTTCTTCCAGAAGCTATTTTATTCTAGGTTACTAGCTTCTCATTATATTCAACACATCAAAGGGAATCATATCAAGGGGGTTGTCCACCTGCCCTCCACTGGACTGTAAGTTAATCAAGGCCAGTGATTATTAAATCATTAGACTTTACATCTCTAATAATGTGTACAAGGTCTGTCAATGAATAAAGTTGTAAATGTGACCAGAAATATGTGCATAGTATTCTGCACTTTTTACTTTACATCTTGAAGACAATTGCTTATCTATACATAGATGCATCTTCTTAATGGTTGCTTAGCAATGTTTTACTGTTTTGTAAAGTAGTGATGCAATTTTGAGGTGTTTCTCATGCTTTTGCCACTCTTAACAATTATAATGCTCCAATTGTTTTGTGATGTGTATGATTATATCTATAGGAAGTGAAATAGCCTGATAAAATCATTGTATATGTGGAATCACTCCCTAAAATTCGTCCCCAATTCGAACTACTATACACAGAAAATGAGATGAACTGTTTTTTTTTTCTTTTTTTTTTAAATTAATTTAGTTTTTATTGTGGGTAAAAATAAAAATTTTCACAATACATACCACTATTTATAAAATAATACATAAATATATATATATGCAAATATGTGCATTTGCTTAAAAAATGTTATATATATATATATATTTTAAGAGGTGCTTAGAATACCGAAAATATTACACAGAACCCTCTGGGATTCCCATGTTGCCCACCTCCCACACCTCCCACCACATCCCACACAAACATCTCCCACAAGTGTGGCCCAGCACCCTCAATGGACTTACACATCCTGGGGCCTTGCCACAAACCCTAGACCACAGTTCACATCATAGACCACACTCTCTCCCACACAGTTCTGAGTGGTGTGTGCTGATTTAAAATGGCCTACATCCGTTGCCACAATGGTACTCAGGACAAACTACAAATCCCAAAGAAGCCCCTGAATTTCAACTGCTCGTCCCCTCCCTGCCCCAAAAGTGTCAAGTGGCCACTGGCTCCACCTCATTGTTATTATTTCTTCCATTGCTAGAATCACCATATGTGTACAACAGAATACCATCAAGTCCACTCTAGCCCACAGTTCTTCCCCCAATCCTGAGGGGACTGGGATGGTGATGTCTACTCCACCTCCAAGTGAGAGGTGGCTTATATCCCATGGATATGGTGGGTGGTATGATACTGCCTGCAGATGCAGTCTGCCTCCAGTCCCTGGGATGGCCGTTGCCCATCGTTGTCTCCTCGCCAGGTGACTTGGATGAGACCATTGAGCTGTAGGGTAGGAGTTGCAGCTCCACCGAGATTCCAGGCACACCTGGCACATAGGTAGGCCAGAGGCTCCAGTCTCTGGAAGTATACCTAAAAACTTCTGCATCACATATAGTTTTGAATAGAAGGGACTGATGAACCATGTGCAGGGAGGACTTATTTTGAGTCCAATTCTGTCACTCTCAGGAGCACAGATTCCAAAATAGAGCCCACTGATAAGGCATCTGTCTCTGGGGCTATCCCCCCTTATATAGGACATGGGTGTCTCCAGAGCTCTCAGGAGCCCCTCTGTGTGGGTTGATAGGCACTTAGATGTTCTATGAGCTCCTATTGAGGTGTGCATAAGAGTTATGTCTGGGATGACCTCCCGACACTCTTTAAAGTCTCTTAGCCACTTGAACTCATTTGTCTTTACCTTTTCCCCCTTTTATTCAAGGTCTTTCTCCAGTTGTGTTGCCAGTTGGCAGTTGGTATTAATCCCTCGTTGCCAGGGAGGCTCATGCACGGGAGTCATGTCCCACGTTGGGGGGAAGGTAATACAATCATATGCTGAGTTTGGCTTAGAGAAAGGCCCACATTTGAGCAACAAGGAGGCTCTCAGGTGGCAACCCTTAGGCACCCCAAAACTGCAGGCTAAGTCTCAGTTACGAGAGCAAAGGCTCACAAGGGTAGTCATCAATAAAAAGAACTCATCAGTGGGTCATCCTCTTTTGACAGACACTGTCCTGCACTCAGAGGACTATTGCTGCTCCCTTCGAGACTGTGGCAGAACTCTCCAGGCTAGGAATTCAGATTCCCTCATTTATTGTGTGATTGTCCACCCATTGTGACCATGCCCCATCTTTTGATCTTTAGAACGATTTTGTATATCTTCATGTATATTCAGATTAACTAATTCCCATGAATCCCCCCTCCCAGACACCCCCCACCAATAATCCCCTGAAATACCCATTGTAAGCCTTCTGTGATTCAAATTCTCCATGAACATGTAGTCCATAAAATAATCAAATACATTTACTAGGAAAAAGAAACAACTGTGGTAAGCTTACATGCAAGAGACAAACATAAGGAAATTCAGGGGAAAAAAAAGTGAGAAGGAAAAAAAAACAAGAAAAAAAAAAAAAACAAACAAATAATCAAACAAACAAACAAAACAAAACAAAATATAATTAGCGGATTGGGACATTCAAAAAATGGGCAAAAAGCAAAGGAAATGCTTTAAATATATATATATATATATAAATATTTATTTATTTATTTATTTATTTATTTATTTATTTATTTATTCTTTTTTTTTTCCTTTCTCTTTTCATTTTTTTTCCTTCCTTTTATCACTGTGTTATCGGATGTCCGGTGTGCCGTGACATCTTCCCCTCTCATTCCCCATTGTCTCCCAATTTTTCATTTAATTTTCAAAGAAGTTTTAGGTGACAGCAAAGTCACACATAGAGTGCTGGAGACTCCCAGAAACGAAACCATCCCCCCTTCCCCACCCCACATTAACCCCCCCTTTTTTTGCATGTTAGCATTGTTATAACTGTTACACAGAAAGCAAAATATAGCAACTAAACATTGTCAATGATTTACAGTAGAGTTTACAATTTAGATGATACAGTTTAATAATTTTGATGATATTTACCATATCCTGTGTCCATTACTGTAAGGTAATGAAAAACCTTCCCCATGACCACCAAACACCCCATTAGATCTGGACTGTTCCCTTCCCCCCAGCCCCCCAGGGCTCATGATAACACCCTATCCCAACCCATGGAATTACAAGATTCACAGTTACATGTCCTGGGAATTTGGACCTGCCCTTCCTAATCCACCCACCCACCAGTGCTGTACCACCAAACCCAGTAATACCACCACCCATCTGCCCCATCCCCCAACATTCAACCACACTCTATCCCTTTACCATAGATTATGCCCATATGGGTGATGGCTCAAAGTCTGCTCCTCTCTTACTCTCCTTTGTTCACCTATCTTTCAGACAATGGTTCTCAGAGACTGCTCACTTTCCTCAGTTCAGATCAATGAGGTCATATACTGTTCATCCTTCAGTGCCTGGCTTGCTTCACTCAACATAATGTCTTCAAGATTCATCCATGTTATTCCATGTGTTAGCACTTTGTTCCTTCTTACAGCTGAGTAATATTCCATTGTATGTATGTACCACATTTTGCTTATCCATTCGTCTGTTGATGGACACCGAGTCTGATTCCAACTTTTGGCAATGGTGAACAATGCCGCTATGAACATTGGTCTGCATATATCTGTTTGTGTCTTTGCTTTCAGTTCTTCTGGGTATATACCCAGCAGTGGAATTACTGGATCATACAGAAGATCTATTGTTAGTTTTCTGAGGAACCGCCAAACTGTCCTCCACAGTGGCTGGACCA
The DNA here is from genome assembly GCA_026826555.1 of Tolypeutes matacus. Classification (NCBI taxonomy): domain Eukaryota; kingdom Metazoa; phylum Chordata; class Mammalia; order Cingulata; family Chlamyphoridae; genus Tolypeutes; species Tolypeutes matacus. The sequence continues at coordinate 1,655,957 of JAKSZT010000663.1, forward strand.
TCCTGTAGTCCCACGAGCAGTGGATTAGCGTTCTTATTCCTCCACATCCTCTCCAACATTTAGTGTCTCCTGTTTATTTAATAGCTGCCATTCTGATGGGTGTAAGAAGGTATCACATTGTAGTTTTTTTTTTTTCTTTTTTTTTTATTATGGGTAAAAATCAAAATTCTCACAATACATACAAACATTTGCAAAATGATATATAAATATATGTGCATATATGTGTATTTGCTTACAAAAATGTTATTTATATATATATATATATACATATATTATAAGAGGTGCTTAGCTTACCTAAAATATTACACGGAACCCACTGGGATTCCCATGTTGCCCACCTCCCACACCTCCCACCACATCCCACACAAACATCTCCCACAGTGTGGCCCACCGACCTCAATGAACTTACACATCCTGGAGCCTTGCCACCAACCATAGATCACAGTTCACACTGTAGACCACACTCTCTCCCACTCAGTTCTGAGTGGTGTGTGCTGATTTAAAATGGCCTAGATCCATTGCCACAACAGTACTCAGGACAACCTCCAACTCCCAATGAAGCCCCTGTATTTCAACTGCTCATCCCCTCCCTACCCAAAAACTGTCAAGTGGCCACTGGCTCCACCTCATTGTTTTAATTTCTTGCATTGCAAGAATCACCATATGTGAGCAAGAGAATACCATCAAGTCCACTCTAGTCCATAGTTCTTCCCCCAATCCAGAGGCGACTGGGATGGTGATACCCACTCCAACTCCAAGTGAGAGAGGGCTTATATCCCATGTATATAGTGGGTGGGATGATCATGCCTGCAGATGCAGGCCCACTCCATTCCCTGGGATGGCCATTTCCCATTGTTGTCTCCTCACCAGGTGACTTGGATGAGTCCATTGAGCTGTAGGTTAGGAGTTGCAGTTCCACCTAGATTTCATGCACACCTGACACATAGGTAGGCGGGAGGCTCCAGTCTCTGGAAGTATACCTAAGAAACTCCAGCATCACATGTAGGTTTGAATAGAAGGGACTGGTGAACCATGTGCAGGGAGGACTTATTTGAGTCTAATTCTGTCACTCTCAGGAGCACAGATTCCAAAATAGAACCCACTGATAAGGTATCAGTCTCTGGGGCTATCCCCCCTAATATACGACCAGGGTGTCTCCGGAGCTCTCAGGAACCCCACTGAGTGGGGTGATAGGCACTTAGATGTTCTATGAGCTCCTACTGAGGTGTGCGTAAGAGTTACCTCTGGGATGACCTCCCGACTCTCTTTGAAGTCTCTTAGCCACTTGAACTCATTTGTCTTTACCATTTCCCCCTTTTATTCAAGGTCTTTTTCCAGTTGTGTTGCCAGTTGGCACTTGGGAAAACTTTTCAATTAGCAATAATCGTGCCTCGGATAAACCTCATTGGCTACGATAATGCCACTGCACAAAGCTGCCAGTTGGCACTTGGTATTAATCCCTCGTTGCCAGGGAGGCTCATCCCTGGGAGTCATGTCCGACGTTGGGGGGAAGGTAATGCAATCATATGCTGAGTTTGGCTTAGAGAGAGGCCACTTTTGAGCAACAAGGAGGCTCTCAGGTGGCAACCCTTAGGCACCCCACAACTGCAGGCTAAGTCTCATTTACAAGAGCAAAGACTCACAAGGGTAGTCATCAATAAAAAAATAAAATAAAATAAAACATCAGTGGGTCATCCTATTTTGACAGGCACTGTCCCTACACTCAGAGGACTATTGCGGCTCCCTTGGAGATTGTGGCAGAGCTCTCCAGGCTAGGAATTCAGATTCCCTCATTTATTGTGTGATTATCTACCCATCGTGACCATGCCCCATCCCCCAATCCTTTGAATGATTTTGTATATCTTTCATGTATATTCGGTTGAACCAATCCCCACGAAAACTCCCTCCAGACTCCCTCCGCCAATAATCCTCCGCAGTACACATTGTAACCCTTCTGTGATCCAAATCCTCCATGAACATTTAGTCCATAAAATAATCAAATACACTTACTAGGAAAAAGAAACAAGTGTGATAAGCTTACATCCAAGAGACAAACATAAGGAAACATAGATTATATCCATATGGGTGATGGCTCAAAGCCTGCTCTTCTCTTACTCTCCTTTGTTAACCTATCTTTCAGACAATGGTTCTCAGAGACTGCTCACATTCCTCAGTTCAGATCAGTGAGGTCATATACTGTTCATCCTTCAGTGCCTGGCTTGCTTCACTCAACATAAGGTCTTCAAGATTCATCCACGTTATTCCATGTGTTAGCACTTTGTTGCTTCTTACCGCTGAGTAATATTCCATTGTATGTATGTGCCACATTTTGCTTATCCATTCGTCTGTTGATGGGCACCGGGGCTGATTCCAACTTTTGGCAATGGTGAACAATGCCGCTATGAACATTGGTGTGCATTTATCTGTTTGTATTTTTTTTTCAGTTCTTCTGGGTATATACCCAGCAGTGGAATTGCTGGATCATACGGAAGATCTATTGCAAGTTTTCTGAGGAACCGCCAAACTGTCCTCCACAGTGGCTGGACAATACCGCAGTCCCACCAGCAGTGGATGAGGGTTCCTATTCCTCCACATCCTCTACAACATTTAGTGTCTCCTATTTTTTTAATAGCTGCCATTCTGATGGGTGTAAGATGGTATCTCATTGTAGTTTTGATTTGCTTTTCCCTGATAGCAAGTGATGTTGAGCATTTTTTCATGTGCTTTTTAGCCATTTGTATTTCTTCCTTGGAGAAGTGTCTTTTCAGGTCACTTGCCCATTTTTTATATGGGTTTTTTGTCCTTTTATTTTTGAGGTGAATGATTTCTTTATATATGCAGGATATTAGGCTCCTATCAGATATATGGTTGCCGAATATTTTTTCCCATTGGGTAGGTTGCCTTTTTATTTTCTTAATAACATCCTTAGAGGTACAGAAGTTTTTAATTTTGAGGAGATCCCATTTATCAATTTTTTCTCTTGCTGCTCGTGCTTTGGCTGTGAAGTTCATGAAACCATTTCCTATTACAAGGTCCTGTAGATGTTTCCCTACATTATCTTCCAAGGTATTTATGGATTTGGCTCTTTTATTTAGATCTTTGATCCATCTTGAGTTGATTTTTGTATAAGGTGTGAGATGGTATTCCTCTCTCATTCTTTTGGATATGGATATCCAGTTCTCCAAGCACCACTTGTTAAAGAGGCCACTCTCTCCCAGCTGAGTGGGTTTCGTGGCCTTGTCAAATATCAGATGACTGTATATGCGAGGATCTATATCAGAACTCTCAATC
>JAKSZT010000663.1:1673833-1802001 GCA_026826555.1 Tolypeutes matacus
GCTTCATGCAAATAATGAATCCCAGAGAAAATTTCAATGAAACCTTTATGACTGGCCGGGGTGCACTCCCTAGCGAGAGTCGCCCTAACGTCCAGTGACTGCAGTTTTTATAGAACTCCTTCCCGCGTGGCTACATATTTCTATAGCAACCAAAAATAGGATTGTTTTAATCATTACACACATTTCTATAGCAACCCAAAACAGGATTGTTTTAATCATCATACATATTTCTATAGCAAAGCAAGCAAGCAATGTTCCAAAAGCTGATGTTTGCCCTTAGCATTCCAGCAGGGAGGGGGTGTGGTTGATGCTTGGGGCATGAAGTACTGATTCTTTTCAGACCTGGATGGGCACCTGGTTTCCACCCGCAATTGTTAGAGGATTTTTCTACTGGGAATTTCCTTGTACTGTTTTATTTCCTTCTCAGAGAGATCAACAAACAAAGCAAAACTGAAGCCCTGGAAAATACTGGTGAGATTATTTTCTTCGAATACTATATCTTCTAATTTTTATAGAAGTTCAATGAAAAAAGGAACTCCAATTAAATTGCTATATTTTGAGCATGTATAATATGATAATTTAAATGAGTCTACACTGTTCTCAGAAGTGAAGGGAGGGTAAAATTATTAAGAGGATGTTAATAAGATAAAGTGTATCCATTCAGGCCTATGAGATAGAAGAGTATGAATGTGAAGAAGAAAATGCCAATTAAAATCTTTATCATTTCAAAGGAAAGTGAAGTGTCATTATCTTTGAGACTCTCAGAAAATGGAGGAATTAATCTTTTGAGTTGGATCCATTAATTTTTTTTTTTTTTAAAGAAGCTTTAAATTACATAAACATTCTATCAAAAATATAGGGGATTCCCATATGGCCCACTTCCCCACATACACTTTCCCACATCAACAACATCTCTCATTAATGCGATATATTTGTTACAACTGATGAACACATATTGAAAAATTGCTACTAACCATGGGTTACAGCTTACATTATAGTTTACACTCTTTCCATCATGTATGACATGTGGTTATGACAAAATACACAATGGGTTATATCTGTCACCGCAATGTCATGCAGGACAATTCCAATATCTTGAAAATGCCCCCATGTCACACCTATTTTTCACTCTCCCTCCCCTCAAAATCTGGTGGCCACTACCTTCATATCAATGATAAGTACTTCCATTTCTAGAAGAATAATAATAGGTATATAGTAGAATAATAATAACTCTACTTTAGTCCATTATTCATTCCCCAATCTTGAGGATTTGGGGATAATGATGCCCACTCTGTTTCTAATTGAGAGAGGGCTTATATCCCATGGGGTAGATGAGTGGAACTATCTCAATTGCTGGTGCAGACACTCTCTGTTCCTTGGGATGGGCATTATTCAAGGAAAAAGCTGCACATTTTTTCTCTCCTCTAAGACTGGGTGGTATGGACAATGGTATCACAATTCAAGCCAGTACATAAATGCCCAATTTCTGCTGGATGAAATTCAGCAACAAAATTCATGTTTGTCAGGAGGAGGGGCAAGATAGCATCGGTTTATGTGGGCACTCACCATCTCTTCCACAGAGGACAGCTGACTGAGGACAGAATCCTGCCTGAGTGGTCTGTTCCGAGAGCCATGGAATGAGAACCTTAGGGACATCAATCTGGAGGGAGCTGGACAGTGAGGTGGATTGCTCAAGATAAAATCATGTGTTTTTCCTCAGCCAGCTAAGCCCCACCCTCAGGGCAAAGGGCTAGCAAGCCCCGATTCCCACCAGCAATCCAACATTCTCCAAGAGTGGGAGGGCTCTGGCAAAAGATAGAGAGGGGTTTCCTTTCTGTGGGTTTGGCTATCTGGACCCCCTTGCAGGTTTGGGGAGCAAATCAGCCAGCTTGAAGCCTGATGATAAAACAGAGCTTTTCTTGAGCTTCAGCCCTCCTATCAGGAAGGTCAACCTGGGTGAATACAGTGTTCAGGGACCTCAATTTCTTTTCTGGGACTGTGTTTTGTCCTGGGCTTGTGCCTGCTACTTGTTTTGTAGTTCTCTTTTTTACAGAAGTTTGAATAAGCTCTCTGATTCCCAGGGTAAAACCCTCCTTCTCCTGGGTATTTAAGGGAGGCAGGACTTTGCCCCAGCTGTTTACCTCTATGTCTTATACTCGTTTAATTATCTCAAGTTGCTTTTGCCTGGAAGGCAAATTCTGGGAAGGGGGACACACCAGAAAGGAGATTTCCAAGTCAGTCTTTCCTGGTTGTAACAGAGTTAGGGACCCACAAAGGTGTCAGACTGACTCCAAAGTGCCTTATGGAGGGGATCAGGAAGGCTCCATGAACTTCCTTCCATGACCCCCCAAAGCTGAGCTTTCTTGACCTGCCCAGTAATTGCAGCACTTCAGTTGTCTCTCACAGCCTTGAGGTATCTCAGTGTCTTTAAGTCTCTGCTGCTGCCTTTGTCTGGGGAAGGTTGGAATAATGGCTGCCCTCAAAGCTGGGCATCCAGCAATCTGAAGTCATTAATCAAAAGGCTGTAATCAGCAAATGGTGTGCCCACTACTTGTCTCTGGGAAGAGGAATTTTATGTCATTTTCCATCAACATTGTACAACTGGATTCTCATATGTCAATGAAGGCTATCAGTAAATAATCACATTTTCACTGTTGATATCAAAATGTACTTTAATATAAAGTTAACTTACCTGATTCTGATAAATGTAGATAATTTTAGAAAAATCATCTTTTAAAAAAATGGGCATTTCTCCAAATTTTGAGGCACTGTCAATCTGAAAAAATTTTTAAAGTCAAAATTTGTTCATATTAGGCATAGTAAAACATTGTAAACAATGTTTTTACTCTTTCCTAAATTGTGATATGCTACATTTTAATGTACTGCCTTAAATTACCATAACAAATGCTAAATCAAAGATAATAAGAGTGATTAACTGCACATCAATTCTGTATGGTATTCCACTTACTGTTTTTGCTCCTGAAAATGTCCTAGGCACAGAATTACCCATCACTCACATAGTCTGTTAATCTACCAATAGGATTTAAACCTGATATTAAATATGAGTATAGTCTAGATATTCAAACAAATCTAGATCAATATGCTTATACAACTCCCTGACCGCTGCTCATACCCCAAAATAAAGAAGAACTTTAAAAAATGTCTGAAGAAGAACATGCACATATGTGACCTAGGAGTCAACACTTTTAGACCAACACCTGAAAGAAATTTGCACTGGGGAAGCCAAATTATAGTAAGATTAGAAAATGCAAATTTTTATGAGTTATAGAGAAAGCTATAAGAATCTATTCCCAGTAGAATTTCTTAAAATATCTTTGTCAAATAACACTAACCAGTTGTCCACATCTACATTCCTAAATCTCCCTGGGCTGTAAATTTACTTTCCACTCTTGCATTAGCCAGATTTTGGACATGTGTCTCCAGAGATCAGCACTGTGATTCCAACCCAGAGAAGTCCAGGAAATTCTGTCAACACTGGCCAATCTCCTCTTCTGAAGAGCAAGAGGGAATCTTGTGTAGACCTAAAGGACCACTGGATGAGAGCTAGAGTGGACTTTTTCTAGGAAGGGGAAGGACAAAGAAAATCAGAAGAGATTCTGAACAATTGTTATTAACAAAAACAAATATATTCATAGAATCAGTTAATAATTAAGTCAACTTAGTTAAGATAACAACTGCACTATTATTCTCCTGTTTCTTTAGCCATACCCCAAACCACTGAATTGTCATTGCTGAACTTGTGAACTATTGGTAGAGTATAAAAGTCCTCATGCTTTTGGCTGAAAAGGTATCCAAGAGTTAATGGAAGTCAAGAAACAAAAAATAAATAAATAAATAAATAACAAAAAGACAAAAACAAAAATACAGACTTCTATTATGATTATTATCAGAAGTTTCTCCTGAGTAATTGCAGAGCTTACAAGGTGAATGCAGTGAGAACCATTCATATTAAAAATTCCATTGACCTCACATTAATGAATGAGAAATCTATACATCACATATACTCGTGTAAGACTTGGCATCAATATATTATGACATTTCATCTGTGTCTGAATACTTACCATTAAGAATATAAACATGATAATATTTATAAATATTTTTGGAAAACATACTTTTATCACTCACTGCACTAATAATTTTAAGTGCATTATCTCAGTTAATTCTTTAAAATGGCATTTGCACTTCCATTACACAAGTGACAATATTAAAAGTTTCTAGGGTTTAAATAACTACCCAAAGTTCACAGAGCTTTCTAAAAATTATAACACTATTTTGTCATCTTTATGATATATGTAGAAGTAAAATATATAACAACAATAAATAGACAAGATAGAGAGAAATGGAAGTATACAATTGCATGGTTATTATACTACCCATGATGTAGTATGCTATCACTTGAAAGTGCTAAGTTAAAGTTGTACACTGTAAGTACTAAAGCAACCACTAAAATAACAAAACAGAGTTATAAATAATAAACCAATAAAGAAAATAAGACAGAATCATAAAAATACTCAATTAATCCAAGAGAATGGAGAAAAGTAAGATGCATAAAAAACAAATAACAAGATGATAGCCTTAAGCCCAACTATATTAATAACTATGTAAAATGAAATAGTCTTAACAATTCAATTAAAATGGAGAAAATGTTAGATAGGATAAAATAAGCTATACGTTGCATACAGAAAATATATGTTAAAAATAAAAATAAAGTTTAGAAATGAAAGGATGGGTAAAGATAGGTAATGCCAATACCAGTGAAAATAAAGTTGGAGATACTACTTTAATAACCATCAATGAAAACTTCAGAAAAAGAAAACTAAGGATAAATAACTTCATTCCAAAATGATAATGGGGACAATTATTCAATGGTCATAAAAATCCTAAATCTTTTTGACTCTAATTATAGTGCTTGAAATATAAAACAACTTAGAGAATATCAGGAATGAATAGACAAATCTACAATTATAAATGGAGATTTATTTACCATACACCAATAATTAATAGAATAAGTAGAAAGAAAATCATCAAGGAGATTGTAGTCTTCAAAAGAACTATCAATGACTTGATTTAATTGACATTGATAAAGTACTTCAGTTTTGTCAAGAGCACTCAGAACAAGAACAAGACAGACTATATTTTGGGATAGAAAACAAGTCTCAACAAATTTACAAAGATTTAAATCTTTCAAAATGTGTTCCCTGATGACAGTGGAATTACATTTGGAATATAAGAAAGAAACCTAGGAAATTCTCAAATATATAGAAGTTATATAACAGATTTCTAAGTAACCCCATGGATCAAGGAAGAAATCAAAAAGCAAATTTAAAAGTATTTTGATATTTTGAAATAAATGAATATGAAAACACAATATATCAGAGTTTCTGGAATGCAGGTAATGCAGTATTTAGAGAGAATTTTTAGCGCTAGACTTATATTAGAGAAGGAAAAAGTTCTCACATAAACAGCCTAAGTTTTTTTCCTAAAGGAAGTGGGAAAAAAAAAAGAGACAGAGAGTGAGATCTAACCAGAGTGAGAATAGAAATAAAATAATAAAGAACAAAGTGGAATTCAATGAAATAAAAAAGAGAAAAACAGTAGGAAAAAAATCAATGAAACCAAAAATTGGTACTTGATAAGTTCAATACAGTTAGTAAAACTATAGCCTGATTGATCAATAACAAAGTCAGGATGGCACAAATTACCAAGATTAAGAATGAGAAAACTGACATCAACACAAATACTACCAATAATGGAATAGTATAAACAACTTTATGCTTATAAATTGAACAATAGATGTGTTTAAGTGAGCAAAATATTTGAATGGATGCATTACAAAAGGAAATATTTGGATGCCAAATAAACACATGAAAAGTTTCTTATCATTAGACATTTTGAGAGTGCAAACTAAAGACACAATAACATACCACTTCACATGTTTTAGAACAGCTAAAATTAATGGTTGACATACCAAGGATTGGTAAGCATGGGTGGCAGCCACAGCTATCACACTCTTTGAAGGGAATGTGAATAAGTAAAACCATTTTGGTAAAACCATTAATCCTTGAACCTCCTCAAGCTCTCAGTCATAAACATTGAAGTTGCAAATGTTTCTTGTTAAGAACAGTGGGCTATAAGAAAAGAAATCATGATGCTTTCTCTAATAAGTTATTTGCACACATTAGGAACTTGTATTCACCTACTCTTAGGTTCCCCATCTGTAAAATGCTGGAAATGAAAGGATCATTTCCCTGTAACTGCCTGCCCTGCTTGTCCTTTTAGAATATCTCATCAAACACTAAATGAGCAACTCCCGTAATTTACTGCTGTCAATCTCAAAACAAATAAGCCTATAAAAATCAGAAAGTAGAGCTTTATTTAAATTTTTGACTATTTCAAAATCTGTTATCTATTTAATGGAGTCAAAAATAAATTCAGCATATATCACACATTCAGGCAGGATATGGGAAGGGAGGAAAAATAATTCCTACACAGGTTCTCCAGCTTCCATTTCAATTGCTGTGAGTTCGTAACCATGCTTTTCTTCTCAATATTTTCTCTTTCCTCATTGAAATGCTGGCCATTGTCCACCCACTGCTCAGATTATTATTTCATTTTCATGGATTCCCATTTCCCTCCCAATTAATTGTATTAATAATATTCACTTTTCTAATTTCTCCTACCATTTGTAGAAGAAAAATTTGTACAATTATAGGTACAACTGTTTCCTATCTGTTGCATCCCAGCTCCTGGAGGACACAGGTTAGGGCAGTGGCAAACCAAAGGACACAATCAGCACAGAATCAGATATGTGCTTTATTAATTGGGATTTACAAACAGGAGAGGCAGGAAAATGAGGGACAATATACAGGGTCTAAGAATAAAGACATTTTGTAATGGAGTTACATAAATGGGGTCTGGTGATGTTATTATAGGAAGAAATTGTACAGCCTGGAGAACATTACAGTCTACTATAGCATCTGTATTATTTCCTTGTGAGAAGGCTTGATACATTTTAACTTGTGTCCTGGGATGCAGGCAGCTGCATACTGCAGGCTGAGTTTCCCTTAGGGACAGGACTTACTGGACCCCCACAATCTAACCCTATGCAGCAGATTACTTTGCCCATAGGACACACACTGCATTCATATTTCACAACAGTACAGCATACAACAGAGTACTAAAAGTCCTCCACCAAAAGCTGGTAGACTTACAAAGACATGTCGCCAGGGCCAAGAATGGGAATTAAACTAATTAGACAGAGGATCAATAGCTAGATATTATGAGAGTGATTAGGATTATATACACAATAGTGAACATTATTCAATAAAAAGGTCTTGTTCCAAACATGCCAATAGGTTGTAATCTGCCATGCCAGCAAGGTGTCTCACACTGTCCAATTTGCAGGAGTTATAGTCTGAGACAGATTATATTGGTCTAACAATAAACAAGCAACATTTCCATTAGCAGATAAAGTGCCATGTAGGGGTGTCCTACAAGGAGGATTTTAACACCATATATTTTCCCCTTCTAAATTTTCTGAGTTTTCTAGGGTGACATCAAAAACTACTTTAAGCATAAGGAGAGTCCACGTAGACATACATAAGGACCCAGCTCTTTGCTGTCCTGATTGATTGCCTTATGTACCTTCACCTATCAGCTTTTAGGGAACCAATGGGGATGCCTTTCTATCTGGAGTTATTCAGGATTTTTTTTTGAGCCTGGGACTTTCAAACTGGATGTTGTGCCTAGGGTCTTTGGGGGACTTTATTCTGATGAACCATCTTCCCTGTTTCCTCGACTACCCTGTCTCAACTTTCCCCTCAGAGAGTTTACACCCTTGTTCTTAAAGGGGAAGTGAAGGGCAATAATCATTCTTCGGTATCTGCTTCTTATTGATTAAGGGCAGCAATTTCTGCCTGACTGGTGGTAAAACTCTGCTATTCTACTGAGGTTAAGGGAAAGCAGGTCTGCCACCATGGTTGGAACTGGATGAAATCCTTGCATGACTAATATCTTATTCTGGAAGGTGTTGATTCTGTAAGAAATCAATTTAGAAAATGAATTAAGTTTACCAAGACTTTTAACATGTTCAATATCTTTCTGCATATGATCTGGAATAGAAGAGATATTATTATATTCATCAAGTATATACGTACAGCACTTAATATTAATCAATGCACTAATTAATGCACAAATTACTTTTTGAACTGCAGTTAATAGATCTAAGCTCCAGTTTTACAATGCTGTACATGTTTTCTTTCCATAGGAACAGGTTATAATGCCAATTGTGTTTGTTTAAATTTTATTCACATTACTCTGATAATTATTGTTCCACTTGGTATGGTCTTTACATAGACAGCATGGTGCAGCACCATTTGCTTTTGGAGCAACGCTCCAGTGTTCCACCGGCCTGGGGCACAGCACCCTTTAGGGCTAACAAACAAAGCCAGTCTGGATGTAATGTCCATTGTAAATCTGGATATAGCAAGCCATTGCAGGCTGCCACAGAAGTCTGAAACAGCAACATACATTCCATCCAGTTCAGAAGAATGTCCAGAGATTTAGTAGATAGTTTTATTGTTTTAAGGGTCGTAGTGACCAACCTAGCCAATAACTCAAACAGAGAGGCACTACGAAGGGTACTGGAGGCCTGGTTTGAATGCACAAGAGAGTTTGACAATACTGAATTCTGCCATTTTTAATTTTTACATACTCTTTAAATACTTCCAATGCAGTTAATAACACATTAAATGAACATAATTATTTTTATTTCTTGACTTTTTAATTTTAACTCTTTACCATAATCATGTTAATTAACAGGTATTTTACTTTAGCAGTCTGGGGGTGGGGGTGGCTACTTTTTATATTATTTCATAAAAACTTAAGATTCCCAATAAAATAAAGATTATTTTCTTTTACCATCACTTTAATATGCAGATTGGGTTGGCCTCTGACAGGTTTTCCTGTTATGAAGTTACTTTTCGTTATCATTAATATCAATTTAGGTTTTCAATTCATAATGGCTTCCTGGAATTAGTCATTTAAATATTTCAGTTTAGAAAATGCTTTTGCATACTTTCTATAAGTTACTTTTACCTTTAATTAAATTTATTTAATTACAATTATCAACCAATAAAATTTACTTTTAACCATTTGTTTTATTTTACTTTCTTTATTCTTTTTTTGTGAAAACTAGTTATTTTACCTTAGGACAGATCTATATATCATTAAACATGAACTTACAACTTTCATCCTCTTAAAGATTTAATACATATAATGCTAATTTATTTTATTAGTATCTTGTAAACCTAGGGAGATTACACCCAAGCCAAATAAAATTGGAACAATTATAGTCTATGCAAGAAATGTCTTTCTTTTTCTTCCTTTTCTAAAGGATGCTAAAACCTCATTTTTTAATAAGAAAATTTTAAATTTGTGAATAACTTTAAAAGCATACTGACTACTTGGTTCTGGAACATATTATAATTGTTTAATTTGTTTTAATCGTAATTTGAAAGAGATCTTTCCATAGCTTTCAAGGACTTTTTTTTTTTTTTCACTTACTGAAATTTCTTAATTGTATCAATTACCCTCATTTTAAGGCTGTTAAAAGATTTAACTTGTAGAATTACAGCATAAACTATGATTTTTAATCCCCCAGCCTGCATTTCTCTATTTTGTTATACCTAGCCCTTTTCCCATTCTTCCTCTTTTTCCTTTTCTGAGAAGGAGTCCATAGGATCCCATGCCTTAAGTTTCCAACAAGGGGTGGTTAAATTCCTCTAGACCTGTACTCTAAGCTGCCTGCTGCCCTAGCCCAAGCATATCTACAAGTCAGGGTTTTAAACTGCTTATTAACTTGGCACAGGCAATCAGTTAAAGAATCTTTCGTTTTTGCCTGTGCCAAGGGCCTGTCCCTTTTTAAATCTTTTTCTATGCAGTGCAAAGATGCCTTTGCCATTAGTCCTGCCTCAGTAGCCATCTGCAAGTCTCCTAACATGATCCACGCTATAGTCCCTGCTATGTGGCAGCTTTCCTTTTTCTTATTTAAATTCAGCTGCTTTGCTACCTGCTGTAGCAGTGCCAGTATACCTGCCAAAGTTTTTTGGGCATCCCTGTACTCTCTAGGCAGTACCCACTTACCCTGGAGAGCAGCCGCCCCTCCCTACATGGACATTATAGACCAATCTGGGATTTCCCCTGCGAGTCTCCTTTCCCTGAGCTCATGCCTGCTACTGCTTTTGGTCCAACCATCTCCTGGTTGGTGACTTGCCAACTGTTGTAACCTAGCTCTGAGGGGCATGGGTCAGGAATGTGGCAAGACCAAAAGACACACTCAGCACACAATCAGACATGTGCTTATTTAGTGAGACTTATAGACAGGAGAGGGTCTTTGGTGGTGGCAGGCTGAAGAATAAATGTAGTGCTCCACAAACAGGTGGGAAAATGAGGGTCAATATACAAGGTCTCAGAACAAAGACATTTCATAACAGAGTTACAAAAATGAAATCCGGGAAAGGTTAGTGTAAGAAGGAATTGTACAGCCTGGAGAAAATTACAATCTAAGATACTATCTGTATTCTTTCCCTGTGAGAAAGTTTGTAACATTTTTAACTTGTGTCCTGGGGCATGCAGGCAGCTGAGTATTGTGAGCTGAGTTTCTCTTAGGGTCTCTCTTCCTGGACCCCACACCTGCCACTCATCCAGTGTTACAAATCATGGGAGGGAATAGACTCAAAGCAAAGTTTAGAAGTCAAATAGAATAATTTGCTTACGCAAATGAGTCAAATCATTATCGGTATTTGCATCACTAATATTATTCCCAGAGCTGGCCAAGCTCACATAATTAACTAAAACATTGAGTGAATTAAAAATTCTGAAACTACATTTCCTTTATCCAAGGGCTTTGACTATACCTTGCATATTAATTGGAATTGCCTTCCCAAATAATCAACTCCTAGGTGAATTTTGTTTAGATTAATTCATGAGACCCAATGCAAAGCCAGGACAGAATCTGTATAACATGAGTATGTGAAACACCATTAGTCCAATCTGATTTAGGCATTTTAGTTATTAGCCATTCCCCTGGGCCACAATGACTACATTCTCTGCCTGTGCAAAGAGTTTTTTGTTAAAAACAAATGTGTTGGGCTCTGGCTTTGAAGGTCTTTGCCATTCCATATTCTGTTTGAGGAAAAAAGATCACCCTTGATCCTTATTTTAGATAATGATCTTCATCTCTCTTCAAAACTGCCTTTATCATTTTCTCTGAAGGTTTTAGAATGTTTTTTTGTTTGTTTGTTTCCAGGTATCAATTAGGCCAGTTGTCTGAAAAAATTATGAACTTAAGAGCTATTCTTTTTCTGTATGGGGTTTGGAAACTCCCATTAGAATTATTTGGAGAAAAAAAAGGCAATGGAACATATTTTAAACATATTTTACTGTTTTCCCAATTCCTTATCATTTTCATACATCCTTCTTTTCTTCTTTTAGTTGTTCACAGCTGCATTAAAATTTAAAGTCGATGTCCCATGGCTGTGTTTGCACAATAAATAACAAATTTCTGTCGTGCACTTACTGTGTTCCATATGCAAAGTGGTCTCATTTAATGTGCACAGCCACCCAATGAGAAAAGAAAATAGCTAATTCCAGGGGAAGGGAAAGATGAAAATCAGAAATGGCCATAATGTGGACTTTGGAGATGATGGCAGTGCTCTACTGTTTTATTCATGTGGAGGTTATTAAGGTATCTCCATTGTAATTTTTTTCACTTTTATACATGTATTATATTTATTAATTTAAAAGGGTGAAAAAATAACTATACAAAATTCTAAAACCATAATCCAAAGCCCTGAACCTACCCAAGATGTGAGGTTTGATTTGCCTCAAAACAAAAAAGGAAAGCAATTATAGGTATTTTATTTTTGTATAATCTGGACCCTAGACTCTTAAAAATATTTTTTCAGAGATTGTTATACTTTCCTTATAAATTCCTCTTTCAGTCTAGTTTGTGCTTTCACATTTGTTCCTCCTGTTAACAGAGAAAAATTTCCTCCATGTATTCCCTCTTAGCTTTCCTTCTATGTCCTTGCAGAAATTACTGAGCTCTGGCTTGTGAGCCCTGCCACTGGATCCTTCCAGCCTTAGTTCCTCATTCAGGAACATTTGCTCTCATGGATTCTCCTCTCCCAAAGGTGGAAAATTTCCTAAAATGTTTTTTCATCCTGGCTTCTAAAAATATATCAATTTATAAAATACATATTAAAATGAGCTATCCCTCCATGGAGCTGTAAACATTTTCATGGATATAATATCAACACACATTGATAAAACAAAATTGGATATATGGATTTATTCAAATTACATTTTTAGTCATCTTTGTGTCATTAAATCTTGAGAAAAAAAAGCAAAGAAAAAAAATGCAATTGCACTCCTCTTATCAGTGATAAAATTATATCTTATAACATTTTAATCAGATGTCTTTATATATTTGAACAATTTATGTATTTTATAACTTTATGGCATGAATCTCAATTTTACAAACTTTTTACTTTTGTTTGTGCATTAAATTATTAATGGAAATTATCTTTCCCTCCACAGCATAAATTTATTTAGTGATTTGATACAAAATTTAATGAAAAATGCTCTGTCAATACTAAATTGGCATCAACAACAAATTTAATTACACAATAAACATTCCTGTTTTCTTGTTCGTACCATCAGTTAAAACGGAATCACTTTAGCTCGATTGGTTTCATTAAAAAATCTCTCAATATGTATAACAGAATTTGAAGAGTCAATATAAATATAAACAAGTTATATAATCACTATATATCCATATTTGTTCACATGAAATCTCGATTTTTATCTCATATTTAAGAGATATTCATAATTTTTCTTCTCAGTTTATATTAACAATTGAAAAATATGAGACCCAGAAATGTATTGATTTGGTCAAAGTCATACAGTAAACAAACAGTAGAATGGAAATCAAATCAAGGTTTATTGATTCTTGCTTTGATGCTCATTTTTTATCCCCCAGTGTGGCCTTTTATCATGCAAGTAAAATACAACAATCATTTATATTCTGAATTTCCCCTAATTTTTAAAAAAATTTTAATCCATAGTTAGAAAATATTAGGAAGCCAGAAAATATGAAGGTGTCTTTGCTTCCCTGCATACTTGAAAGGCAAATGGAGTTGGAATAACATTTACATTTACATTTTTCTTCTCAAACCTGTAGAGTTGTTGCATTGCCAACTAATATATGATGTATTAGAGAAATTATCTAACTCAGTACAATATTCATTTATTTGTTAGTAACTAACTGAAGTGGCAATTTATGTAATTCTTCTTTTAATATAAATCAGCTATAATTTGCCTCCCACATTCTTATTCTCCCTTTCACTCTCTTAGATTTTTTATTATTGATAAAATTATTTTAAAAATAATCTTTATATTTCCCAAATACCTCCCTTATTAATATTAAATAGTTTACCATCATCTTAAGTTTTCTATTCCTTTTCGTAGAGATCCCATTTATTTTCATCCTTTTTATTTTCTTACATTTTCTTCTGGTTCTTCTAGGAAACACTTAGAGATTTATGCTTCACAATATCAACAAATGTGCCATGGTTTTTAAAATATTTCAATACCATGAATAAATTTGTTTCTTTTCTCTCAAAAAGAAAGAGAATACATAGAAAAATAAAGATGCTAAAGGAAAAGATGTTTTTCAACATTATTTCCCATGGTCATATTCCTTGCCTATTTGAAGGTTATTGAACTAATTTATCATAATAATATATCAGGATAACAAATAACAAAATAACAGGTTTTTTTTTCCCCCAAATGCAGAGTCTTACAGCCATTTATCTAATGGTGTTTCAATGGAAAGGGATAAGATTGATTAATTTTCTCATCCTGACTTTGAATAAATGTAATATAATTAACCCTATAACAGAAATATTAGCTACCAACAGGCCCTTCATATTACCTCCCACCTATAACACATTGTACTAGAGGGTGGGGTGGGTCATGGGGTTCTGGAGCCCTCAGAAGACAAGCATGTCCATTCCTTTGAGACTATTCAGACTTCTTCATTAAATATTTATTTCAGAGAGTCTTCATATGAAATTCAGTTGACTCTCTTTTCAGCAAATAAACCTCAATTATGTATACAAAACCACTTTTTACTCTTTTATTTCTATAGAATGTCAATAAGTTGTCTGGTTGTCATGTATAATGCACATGAGCAAATTATGATTAAAATCCACCTTCAGCCTCAGAAGTGACTACTTAACACAACACTGACCATTTCTCTAGTTCAGAATATGCCCCTATGCAAACAAATTCCCACATATGAAATTGTCACTTGAGACATAACTCTTCACCTCAAGCTTTTTGACATTTATTTATTGAGGGAGTTTATTACAATGATCTTACAGCTAATAGAGCTTTCTAATTACAACTCTACTTTTACTCTTGCATAAAGCTCTTTAGCATAGTGAGTTGTGAAAATCAATTACATTTTTCTTCCAGTAATAACTTTTGACACCATACTTTTTTCATGGACTTTTTCATCTCTGTATTTCTCAGAGTACAGATTATAGTATTGAACATTGGTGCGATTATGGTTTAAAGTAGTGCAAATATTTTATCCTCAGGGAAAGTGATAGGTGGTCTAAGGTAGGCAAAGATTGAAGGTCCAAAAAATAAGACAACCACAGTGATGTGAGACCCACAGGTAGACAGGACTTTGTGTCTTCCCTCAGCTGAGTGATTTCTTAGGGTGAATAATATAATGACATATGAACCAAACAAGAGGACAAAGGTTACCAAAGCAACCATTCTCAAATTGGCAATCACAAATACACCAGTGATATAGGTATCAGTACAGGCAACTTTCAGTAAAGGGAAAATATCACAATAGTAGTTATCAAATTCATTGGGGCCACAAAAGGGCAACCAGATTATCATAGAAAATTGGGAGCAAGAATGGACAACACCACCAGCCCAAGCAGCTAAGACTAGGAAACTGCATCTTGTCTTATTCATGATAATCCTGTAGTGGAGAGGTTTGCAAATGGCCACACAATGATCAAAGGCCATGACTATAAGGATTAAGATTTCAGTCATTCCAAAGAAGTTCATGGAAAAGACCTGTAACATGCAATCACCATAAGAGATGTTTTTTGTCCCTACTTTGTTAGTAGTCACCAATCAGTTTGGCTGTAACACTAGAGGTATATTAGATATCCATACAGGATAAATGGCTCAGGAAATAGTACATGGGTTGTTGAAACAGAAGGTTATGCCGAATGGAGACAAGGATCAGAAGGTTTCCCACCAAGATGACAACATAACAAAATAAGAAGAGCACAAAGCAAAAGATTTGTATGTTATTATCATAAGAAAGCCCCAAAAGAATGAATTCGGAAATGTTCCTCTGAATTTCCATATATATCACTTATTCTATATAATACACTAATAATTTAGATCCTGCAGAAAAAAGAAAACATGCATTTGGATGAAAATATTTACAGTATGATCATAAACATAAAATTTCTAAACAAATCATGCATGTAAAATCATAATTTTTTACTGAATATATTTACTCTTGGGAATCACAGCTGATTTTTCTAATAGTTTTTATTTTTCCAAATACTCTATGTTGATGACACTAAAGATACATATTATTCAGTTTTGAAAATATAAGTACTTCCAAAGGATAAAACGTTCTATTACTGTTATGTTCTTGCATGAATGATAAACATCAATAAGTTTTAAAAAATGGCTAATATGTGAGCTGCTTGATTTGCATTGGAGTTATGGTCCTAGAAATAGGAGACAAGACTGAGAGCTGGATTTGGTAAACCAATCTTGCTGACAGTGTTACAAGATGAACTACTGTGGAAATACAAAAAACATTAGAATTTTTGTCCATGACTGATAATTGAGAAAAATAATTTTTAAAAGATGTTTTTTATTCTCTGTATGTATTTTAGTGAGAAAGAGCTTTTCGGATTCATTAATGTTGCAAATAAGTTTAAAAGTACTAACTGAAATGCACAAGTATGTTGAATTCAGCACAATTTACAGGTTCTGTTAGAATAAATTATAGGAAGCAAAAGTTTAAAGAGATGATGTTACTTAATGTAACTGTATGACAAATATTGTGGCCAGGATATTTACAGCTGCTACCTGTTACGTGACTTATACAAGCACTTGGGATTATTATTTTATTGATGATCAGGACAGGTCTTTAAAAAGGCAATTGCAGATGTACTTCAGAGGAGCTGCTCTTCTGTGTGCTATTCTCCCCCAGAGGGTGGGACTTAGGTAGGATGAGGTGGATTTTCCACTTTACTCTTAGATCTGGTGTTTTTGCCAAATCTGTTTCCCTCAGACATAATTTAAATTATTCAGAACTTTTTGAAACAAGAATATGTACAGATTAACAAATCCAATATCTCCAAATTGTGAGGCTGTATTATTGGTAATACTTGAGCTTATTTTAGGTTGTAAACAGATATGACTTTAAAACATGACCTATTTTTAAACTTTCATTACATTTAACACATAAATGGAGGAGGAAGGCAATATGAAGTAAAAATATAAATGGGAGTTACAAATACACTACAGAAAGAATTAGAAATGATGAGAATTAAATAATGTGGATGATAAACCACTGTAATTCAAGCTCTGCTTATATACCAGTATACTTTTCACATAATAGAAAGAACATTGGCTATCTAGATGTTTCCAGTATTCAGATACTTGACATCTGGTGAAATGATGTATCTGAAGTATGGTTAATCTTTAGTTCTTTTTCATTTTTGCTATATAAATTTTATATAGAAGTTTATAAAATTTATAAACTTCATATCTAAAAAGTTGGTCCACGTTAGTAGGGGATGATACTCATCCATAATTCAATTAGACAATTTCTACATTTATTTTCAACAATATTTTAGGCAATTTACTTTCTATTAATCATTTGTGATTACATTTTTGGAAGGAATAAATACAATTATTTTAATTTCTCCATTCATACTAGCTGTTTTTAGAGAATTCTTTGGAGATCTCTAAATTTGAAATTCAACACCTATTAAACTGCATTTAGATATACATTCAAGGAATGATGATACCACGATAAGAAATCTCCTGTTAGGTTAGGTGCTACATGATCCCTGATTATACAACTTTTTCTTATACTCTTCTTTCTTTGAATGAAGGGATTCAGACTTATATTGTCCTGCAAACAAGCACACCCATCCCAAATCAAATCTTATGATGAAATAAACAAAAACAATTCAAAACTTCAAACAAGATCCTAGGAAGGCAATCAGGACAAACTTCAATGTCCATTATCATTGTTTAGTAATGGGGAATTTCTGGCTACTTTATATTATATCACTATCCTGGTTGATTTGGTTATTTGAATTGTAATTTGCATTGTGATTTTATATTATTTTTTTATTATAGAAGTTTTGAGTTTACATAAAAATCATCCAGAAAATATAGACATTCCATATAAACTCTTATTAGCAACACCTTGTATTAGTGTGTTATATTTGTTACAATTTATGAGAAAATATTATAATTGTACTAACTGCAGTTCTTAGTTTATGTTCGAATTCACTGTGATGTACAGTCTTCTTTTTTTATTATTTTTACTCTATGTATACATTCTAAAATTTCCCCTTTTAACCACATTTACATATATAATTCAGTGCCTTTATGTTGTGCTACCATTAAGCAGAAATGAGAATTATACTTTTTAGAATTGTTTATCAATTCTGTTTGATGCTTATAATGAACTGTCAGCATTGTACAACTGGATAAAACTGTAGGTCAAGTACTGACACAAAATATACACATTTGTACTGGTGATTTCAGCATGTACCTTACACAAATGTATCTTACCTGATTCTGATTAAGAAAACAATTTCAGGAGAATGGTCTTTTGAAGGGTTAGAATGTCTTCAAAGATTGGAGGCTAGAATAGCCCTGACAAACTGAACATTTCCATTGTTTTAAATGTATAAAATCCAAAAACTCAAACCCTGTGGTTAATATACAGTCCAAACTAAACATTGTAAAAGAATGTTTTTACTCTTTCTTAAACTGTGATATGCCACATTTCATAATTTATTGGCTTAAATTGATAGAAGGAAAGCCAAATCAATAATAATACAGGTGATTACCTGCACATCAACTCTGGATAGACTTCATGATAATTTACACAAAATGTAGACTATAAATTAGTGGTTCAAACAAATCTAGGTCAATTCTCAGAAAACATCTTCAGTGTTGCATTCCATACATTTCCAGGACAAAAATTCCAATGGTTATAAAGAAGAGTGAAAATTTAGTTACTCCTGACACCTTCCTGAATTCACAGAGAAGTATGTATTCATTCCACAGGAGACCGGTATAGGATGTTAAATGCTGATTCATCTCCTTAACACTTAATCATATACAAAAGGAAACAAAAACATTCTGAATAATCTGTGAAGGCTGTATGTGCATCTATGCCTTGGGAGTCATGTCTTATAAGCTTATACCTGAAAAAAATATCCTCTGGAAGTGCCAAGTATAAACTGAGAGGAAATTAAATAATTTTTGTGATGCTGAAAGTTATAACTTGTTTTCCCAGAAGCAATTCTTGAAAGATCCTCACTGAACAATCCTGACCAGTTGTCGAAGTTTATATTCCTGTCCTCCTTGGAATTTCCAGACTGAAATTTGTTTTCCAATTTTGCATTAGTCAGGTTCCAGGCACTGTGCTCTAGAGAGGAGTACTTTTATTCAGCTCCAGAGAAACTCAATAAATTCTGTGAGCTCTAGCTATTTTGCGCCTCTAAAGAACAAAATGGAATAAAGCAAATAGATGTGAAGTGTCAGTTAAAAATTAAGTCCATTATGCTTCCCCACTATTCTCCTGGACCATTAGTAATACTCAAAAGCAAACAACTGTCATTGCTGAAGTGGAAGATGTTTTAATTTTATAGGCTGCTGAAAGCAGATGCCATGAAATGAGTTGGCTTTTAACAATAGGAATTTATTTTTCAGGCTGAGAAAAATGTACAAATAAAGCCTTTATCAAGGTGATGCTTTCTTCCTGAAGACTGACTGCCAGCAATCATTGGGAACTCTGCCACATGGCAAGGCACATGAAAGCAGTGTCTGATTGTTTCACTCTTCTCTTCCAGGTTTCCTTGCTTTCAGACTGTTGCTTCTGTGGCTTTTCTCTCTCTTTGTTTTAATTTCATTCTCTTATAAAGGACTCCAGTAAGATAAAGACTCATCATGAATGAGGTAGATCATACCTTAACTAAGATAGCCTTATCAAAAGATCCTACTTACAATGGTTCCACACCCACAGGAATGGATAAACTTTAAAAACACGCTTTTCTGAGGTATTCACAGTTGGAAACACTGTAGTACATCCTTTAGACCCCAAAAAGACATGTTCTTTCCATATTCAAAATACATTCATTCTATCACAACATTCCAAAAGCCTTAAATCATTTCAGAAACAATGTTTAGTGCAAAGGCTCTTCAAAATCAGTTATGGTGTGGTCTGTCCTGGAGCACAATTTCCTTCCATCTATGCACCTGTCAATCTTAGAGAACAAGTTACCTGCTTCTAATATACAGAAGAAGGACAGGCCTAGGATAAACATTTCCATTCCCATAGGGAGAAATTGGAAGGAAAACAGGGCTCAAGGGTTCCAAACAATTCTGAAACCTTGCAAGGCATACTCCATTAGAATTGAAAATCTCAAAGTCATTTGCAGAATAACGTTTTGTCCTCTGGGCAGATGGAGCAGTGGCCATGCTCTCCCCAAAATGCTAGGGTGAAGGCTCCAACCTCTGAGAACACAGGGGTGACAGAACCCCAAGTAATAGGCTTCACCCTCTGAGAAAATTGAGGTGGCAGCAAGACTCTCCACAATCTCCACAGCATAGGCTCAACCACCTCAGAACAGTTGGGTGGTGGCAAGACACTCCTCAATCCCTGGGGACTATGCCCCACCCTCTCAGAAGACTGAGGTGGCAGCATTGTCCCTGAACAATGGGCTGGAAGGCCCACCCTCTCCAAGTGCAGAGGCAGACTCACCCTTTCTATACAAGGGTCCATTCTTGTTCCAAGAACATGTCTGATCCAGTCCTCAGGTTCTATGGCCATTCTCTTGAAGAAATTTTCTTTAAATCTGTACCTTTTCTTTCCCTTTTAGTCAGTTGACAGTGGTTCTGTTCATAGAGATCTCGCAAAAAAACTTGTTGGTTTCACATGTAATACACACAGGTCCAAACCATCAGACAAAAAAATCTGTCCACAAATCCTTCCTTGATAACTGCATTTTCAGTTCTGACTTGCACTAATATAGCTGACTGGTTCCATGTTCACTTTAGCCCTAACATGGAGCACTATTCTCTGGGTACTCACTTTCCAGAAACTCAGAATTTTCCAGACCATAAATGTCTGGTTTGTGCCTAGGAGTTCATTTCTCAGCTTATCCCTTTCATCTCACATTTTATTAGAAACTGCCAGGAGAAACCAGGCTGAACTTTTCACATTTAGTTTGGAAATTTCAGCTTAATATCCAAGATTGTCACTTTCAAATTCTGCTGTCCATACAATCTCAGGACTCATTTTTTTCTAAATTCTCTGCTGCTTTTAAACAAGGATTGCCTTTTTTTCAATTTGCAATGACACATTTATTATTTATATCTTAGACCTCTTTGGAAGTGAGGCTTTTTCTATCAAGAAGTACACAATTCTTCCAGTATCTCCCCATTACCCAATTACAAAACCATATTCACATTTTTGGTATTTATTTGCATTGGCAACACCCCACTCTTCTGGTACCAAAATATGTTTCAGTTTGCTAGGCTGCTGAAAGCAGATACCATGAAGTGGGTTGGCTTTTAACAATGAGAGAAACAGAGCCCCAGGAAGAGAAGACCCCAAGAGGCCTGAACCCTGGCAAACATCGGCAGCTGTCTTGCTCTAACATATGGAAACAGACTTTGGTGAAGGAACTAATTTAAGCTTTATGGCCTGGTAACTGTGGGTTTCTACCCTAAATAAATGCCCTTTATGAAAACCAACCAGTTTTTGGTTTTTGCATCAGCACCCCTTTGGCTGAATAATACAGTCCTCTGTTCTGATTATTATCAGGCCATTTTTCCTGAGTAATTATAGAGCTACAAGGTGTATAGGCTCAGGAGTATCTGGAGTAAGATTCAGTTCACCACTTCTCAACTGAACAAAAAAATTATACATCACATGTAGTCATGTAAGATTGAAGTACATCAATATTTTTTGGCATCTCACCTGGATCAGATCAATTCAATTAGAAAAATAATCATGACAATAGAAAAGTTTTTGGAAACTTACTATATGTCAGTCACTATATTAAGCATTTTAAGTTCACTATCTTAGATAATCATTAAAAAACATTTTCATGGGAATTATTACCTCCATTACCTCTGTAAGCTTATAGAGGTTAAATAACTTGCTAAAGATCATAAACTTTACTGTGTGATGAAATTTGCCAGATGCTTATTCCACCTTTTAATACATTTAAATCTACATACATTTCGAATGCACAAAGAAAAATTGAACTTACTGAGGTAGACTAGTACAGGGAAATGAAAAGATAAGCCACAACATGGCCAACAGACAGCATAGTTAACAGGCAACATGGCCTCAAGACCCTGCCCAGAAACCACTACTACTGAAAACAATGCTGGAGGCCCTGCTGAAACATTGACCATGAGGTCTCAGTTGGGACTCTTTCTGGGGCTAAAGGGAGGCCCCAGATAATTCCAAACATGCCTCCCCATTGGTCTCCAATAACCCCCAAGAAAAGCCTTCACCAATGGCCCCCACCATTGGTGGGGTAACCAATAACAGCTGTGGCCTTTCCCTTTAGCATTAGCAAGGGGAGGAATAATTAATACATTCCACATCTCTTGGGTGTTAGTTTATGCCATGTAACCATTTTGCTTATTTGAAGATTTCTTGGATTTTGGTTTCAATTTGTTCTGTGGTATTGACCCAGGTGCAACAGGATGTGTTGGTGAGGGTGCCTTCATTTAAAAGGTTATAGAAGGCCAACTGGTTATCCATAACTACAGAGGCAAGAGATTTAAGGGAGGGAGGTAGTCCTTCTATGGCCTGTCCTGTTTCAGACACTATGGTTTCAAGTGTGGTGGTAAGGATGGAAGGGTGGCTTCATGGACCCCAAATTCATTCCAGGGTGCAATGATTTTGGGTAGGATTCCCACTCTGGAAGACCAGTATTATTCCCCACTTGAAATCAGGGTGGGAGAAGTAAAAGCCTCGAGTTTCAAAGTTAATGGTAATGTAGTAGGTTATCCAGTCCAAATTTTCCAATAGACACCACTGTGAGGAGACATTGGAACCCTACAAGAAACCAGGTGGAATTGGAAATGAATGCATAGCCTTTGGGAAGACAAACAATTCCTAGAGCTTTGTTTCTGAAAGAGGTGTAAACTATTTCCTTATTTTATTGACGGTGCTTATGTGGTTTCTTGAATAAGGAGGAAATTGTTTACACACAGGAAAGCTTGCAAAGGGACAACTAGGTAAGCTCTAGCCCCTTGCCAAAGTTTTGAACTCCTGGCCACATGTGTGGCATTGCAAAGTAAATGCAAAGGATATTGGCAAGGCTAGATAGGGGAACTTAGATGGGGCTGGTATAGACAGGATTGCTCTCCTGATATTTGCTGGAAGCCAGAGAGTGGTGCTACAAATGGGGATCTGAGGTGTTGATAAGGGTTGGTGTGACAAATCCAGCAGGAAGATAGTTGACTCCCAGTGGTGGCTGCAAAAGATAACTGAAAAATGTCATTGTGTTCCAGGAAGATGACAGAGGAATGGGTTTTCCTAAGGTAGTATGGAAGAGGGACAGGAGAGGGAGGGATAGGTACAGTTGCATCACCAGGGAAGGATCAAAGGGTATTTTAGGCAGACAAAGGCTGTAGGTGAAATAGGTATGGGAAAACAACCTTTGTTATGATTCAGATAAGGGTGGTAATACCAATTGAACCCAAGATGAGATAGCAGGGCCAGCAAGGGTGCCTAGTTAAATATTCAGGTTATTTCTGGGTATTTGGGGGGAAGATTAGGCATTAGCGAAACACTTGGTTAAAGCAAAAGAAAAAATAATTTTTAAGTACACTTAGCCCATGTCCGTTATCTTGGAAAAGCAGTCTATTTTTTATGTAGATGGTTCCAGACTTTATTAAGTTGTAAAGTTAGGTGTCCAGTGGGCTTGAGGTCAGGGGATGCTAGATTCATCTAGGTTTGTGGCTATGTAACATAAAAGAATTTAAGAACAGGCCAGTTTAGTTAGACCAATATGAAGAGTTTATTGAGAAATGAGAGCAAAGGACAGAATTATGTACCTAAGATATAGATGCAGGCTCCTCTAGGCAAAAGAGAGCATTTGGGGTTAGGAGGCAAACTTTATTAAGCCATTATTCACTCCTCCCCTTTCCTAATGTTGGGGGATTATCCCCAGCTGTTTGCTGTTCTGATTGGATACCCCACCTTTTAGTTCTCAGGGGCCAATGATGGGGCCTACTGTTTGGGGTTATCTGGTGCCTACCCTTGATCCTGGGAAGATATAACTAATCTGTTATATCTATTGAGCATCTAATTAAAATTTTATTATTTTTAATTATTGAAGTAATTTTTTATAATTGTTTTTATTAGTGTGGGCTATTTTCAGACTCTCTTATTCCTATATTATGCTTATAAAATTACTATCATTTTTATATAATAAATGTGTTTGTATCATATTTTGCTTCTAACTGCAATAAATAGTCTTTGACTTACTCTGTAATCTGCTCTTTCTATCCTAATTATAGCAGCAATTTTTTATTGTGAGGAAAAAATAATTAAATGTGCTTCTTCATTTTAGATTTTCTATCCAAACATGTTAATACCTGCAATTACACAGAATTAGAATCCCCAAGAAAGATCTCCTTTTCTATGCTGTGTTTGTGTACATGTGTGTGTTTGGGTGTGTATGTGAGGCAATTTAGTGTTAGCATGAGTTCATGATATCCCTTCATTACCTACTATTCCAACACCCCTAAATCTTATATGGAGCTCACAAAGTTCAGTTTTTCTTCTGAGGAAACCAAAACAGAAATTTCCCCATTTTACTTAATATCAAAGCAAGATTCTATTCTGTAACATTTCCCAAAGGTGATTACCTGTGTGTTAATCTTGCTAACATCTTGGAATATTCTGTCTGTGGGAGTTTTTCTGCACTCCATCATGTTAACTGCCTTCCTAAGTGCTTTCCCTTTTTTTGTCTATGATTGACAGACTGGTTGACATTAATCAGCATATCCTATACCCATTGCCTGAATCCCAGAAATACCAGAAGTTTAACAATTTTCAAAGTCTTTATTTTCCATCCATCCTAGTGTTTGTGTATATACAGATTCAATTTCTCTATGTGATATAACTTTCTTTTAGGTCATTAATATATTATGAAACAGTATTAACAAAAGGACACGACCAATATCATAAAAATTTAAGCAATTTCAATATAAACTATGTTTATATTAAACTTTTAATTTAATAAAAGACATATATTGTCTAAAAAGGCATGCTTCAACATGTGCCCAGCAACACTACTTATAACAGCCCTGGGGTGGTTTGGAGTTATGCAGCTTCAAAAATATTGTGTTAATCTTAACAAAATGGTTAATCTTAATCCATTTTTTGTGGATGTGAACTCTAGTAAATAATACTTTTAATGAGGTTACTTTAGTTAAGGTGTAGCCCTAGTGAATCAGGGTGGGTCTGAATCCTATTTTTGGAGACCTTAAAGAGAAGGCCACAGAGTTAGTTACAGGGGAGCAGCCAGCAGCTGAAAGTCAACGGGACTAAACAGGGAAAGGAGAAGATATTGCCATATGCACTGCCATGTGATGGAAAAGCAAAGAAATTCCAAAGATTGCTAGTCAACCAGAAGATACTGAACCTGGGTGGAAACAAGCCTTCTAGCCTCTGAAACCATGAGCCAGTAATTTTCCATTGCCAAACCAACCTAAGATAGGTTGGCTTTGGTATTTGTTTTAGCAGCCAGGGAATTCAAACAAGCCCTAATAGGGAAAGTACCCAAATGTCTACCAAAAAAATAAAATAAAATTGTCATATATTCATGCAAGAAGATACTATACATCAATGAAAATTACCAATTAGAAATGATATAAAACATCAAGACACTAAAGGAAAAATCTATATGATTCCTTTTCTATAAAGTACAAAAACAAGTCAAACTAATCTATGATTTTAGAAATGAAGATTGTGGTCACCTTTGAGAGGAAGTGATTATAAAGAAGCATGTGAGGGATTTCTGTCTGCCCTGCTGGTAATTTCTCACTTCCAGTCTGGGTGCTAATTACATGATAGTTCTCAATTTGTGAAAATTCATTAGCTGTATATACATAAAATGTACAATTTTCTGCTTTTATAATTCAGTAAAAAGTTAAAAAAAATAGAAGGCAATATTTTATTCAGTTTCTTTGCATTTTAACAATTGAGGATGTAGTTTACCTTTTTTTTTTCACTACAGTGAGAAATGAAAGAAATAATCCTTTATTTTTAAGAAATTGCCTCATTATTTAATAACATATGAACATAACCATCATGTTTATAATAAAAGAAGAAAAGCATAAATAACAATTCCCAATATGATGATAATGCATTAGTACCGAAGCACAAAACAACAAGGGGGAAGTGATTCCTGCTTGTTGATTTATTTCTCCAAGCCTTTCTGCAAGCGATGAGCATGAATCTTTTTCAACATCATGGTCCCTGGGAATAAAAGGACTGAAAAGCAGAAATGCCTCAGAACAGTTATTTTCCTTGCAAGAGCATTTGATGGCACCACACTTTCCTCAAGTCATTCTTCATCTCCATGTTTCTCAGAGTGTAGATCACAGGGTTGAACATGGGGGCAATGATGGTGTAGAAAAGAGCAAACACTTTATCTTCTGGAAAACTTGTGGCTGGCCTAATGTAAATAAATAATGCAGGTACAAAAAACAGTGCCACAACAGTTATGTGAGAACCTCAAATGGAAAGAGCTTTGCTGCGGCTCTCTGCAGAGTATGCCCTGATGGTGTATAATATAAAAAAATAAGAAAATATCAAGACAACAAAGGTTATCAAAACATTTAAGCCTGATTTAGCAACACTACGAGGCCTATTAAGTGTGTATCGGTGCATGCCAATTTCAGCAAAGGATAGGCATCACAAAAGTAGTGATCTATCTCATTGAGACCACAGAAAGGTAAGAAGATGGTGAGAAGAAACTGACTGGCTGAGTGTATAAATCCCCCAGTACAACAAGCTATGATGATATGATGATAGCTTTGCACCTCCATCTGCTCATGATGGCGGTATAATGCAAGGAGTTGCAAATGGCCACGTAGTGGTCATAGGCCATCCGTTTGAGGATAAAGATCTTGATGCCTCCAAAGAAATGTGTGGAAAAGATCTGTGCCATGCAGTTATTATAAGAAATCATCTTTCTTTCTGCTAGTAAGTCAGTTATTAATTTTGGTGTCACTGTAGATGTGTAACAAAGGTCTGAGAGTGAGAGATAATTAAGAAAGAAATACATGGGGTGATCAATTAGCTGACTGCATGAAATAGAAATCATTATGAGCAAGTTTCCCATCCAAATAGCAATGTAACAAAATAAAAATAAAGCAAAGCAGAGTATTTCAATATGCTAGTTTTGAGAAAGTCCCAAGAGAATAAATAGAGTGGCATTATTGCTTTTTGCCATGGTCCAGTGTAGACAGAAAAAAATAATTACCTGAAAAGACATAATTCATGATCCCATATTTAGAAGTGTTTATTTAGAAAATTGTTTGTTATATTCTATTCAAGGAACTAAGGATTTGACCTCATTCAAGTATCTCAGAGAAAAAAAAATTAGATATTTAATTCTCTATGAATATTTACAACATGATTTTCATTAAACTTTCCAGCAAATTGTGAGTAATATCAGCCTTAGTAGAAATGAATGCCCTTGATCAATCAACAATATTAGAATTTCATTCCCTAATAGTATCTATTTCTGAAGCCTAAAGAAATCTAAAATAACTCCTTGCAAAGGATATATCACTTATTCTCTAAGACTTAATATTTATTAATGAAACAAGCATAAATCATATAGATACTATTTTTAATTGTTCACAGATAAACCTGAAGTTTAAATTGTTCTTATAGGTGCACTATATATTACCTTAAATCCGTTTTCAAATGGGGTAGCATAAAAAAATAAGTAAATCTATAGTAAATTACATTTTAAATTGAAGGGCTTTCTCTTCAAGAGTCTGATGCAAATATTTTGAAAAATTGTGAAGTTATTTGATTTTTTGTTATCTGTTTCCTTATTGATGAAGTGTAAATTATTTGTTGAAAGTTTTAAACACAAAGGTGCTTAGTCTTAGGGTTAATTCAAATAAAACAATAAATTTGAATAAAACATGAAATAAAGCCTGGGGATTAATCCTTTAAAAGTCTTATCAAAAGGAGTGTTTTATAAAAGTTTTGTCCTGAATGCAGTATATTATATATGGAAATTAAAATTCATTTTTGCCTTCTGATTCGGGGATATATATTTATTTTTTCCTATATTCATCCTATATAGTACTTTTGTCCAAATCCATGAACTGTCTATTTGGTGATTAATCCATTAAAAAAATAATACAATTTATATGGAATAAGTTGCAACATGGGCTCTAATTTTTTGCATTATAGCATAATGTTTTTACCTTGTGTACCAATCATTTTAGCTCTTTGAATATAAGAAACATGGGAAATCCAGCATTGTCTTTGACCCATATTTGTGACTTCAAAAAAGTATTGGAATGTGAAATCACCTTATAAATTCTGAAGCTTTTAAAAGTAGTCATTATTATATAATGTTTGGGAACTCAAATCTGTAAACTTGACTTTAACCAAATTAAATAGTAGTTTAGAATCATTAACTTATTTTAAGCCCAAAGTGTCTCAATCCACTAGTCAAATCTCTTCTTTCTACTAATGGGGAATTTAAATTACATGCTAAGGAAAAGGGTATACAAAAGTAGTGAAAATCTCTTTACCACCAAAAAAAGATATAAAAACAATATATATGACTATATAAAGTAGAACTACGCAGTTTTAGAGTCTTGGATGTTGATGAAATGAAAACATTGAATTATTAATGTTTTCCATTAAATTCTCTTATAAACTTAAGTTCAAACTTTTATAATTAAACCTTATCTGCTGTTCTCAAAATGCACATTTATATTATACAATTTCAGTCCCAATCTTGTACCTGGCTTTTCATTAAAATCCTACTTAAATTTCCTCCTTGACTCTCCCCATTACTGATCTGACTACAGAAATACATTGCTTATAAGTAAGCAATGTTGAATATATTACTGATTTGAATTCTTGTTAAAATAGTTTCTGGTACATTTGAATTTTCATAAGCAAAGTTTAATTTCCCATATATGTGAGATTAAAAACTCACATGAATTATGCCCATTATATTTCCTTAGCATAGGTAGAATCTTATATTAAATTAAGCCTGTAAGAAAAGTAAGGCTGGGAATTTTCTCAGGCAAAACCAGGTGATCACTCTGCTTTTACTGATGCAAAAATTAATGCCTAATAATTGAATATATTGTGCTTTTGAAACTATACAATTGTGCTAAAAATATTTTTAGAATCCCCAGATGTGTTGGCTCAGAAGGCTACAGCTTGGCAATCCTCCTTCTTTATTCAGATTTCTTAGAGCCCTAGGACTACTATGTTAACTGCCACATGGTTTAGTGCCAGTAAAAATTGAATTATTTGCTGTATTTTTTGAGGAATTCCTAGTTACATATCTTAATTCATCCACTAACTTTAGATGTGATCTTTACAAGTCACTTAATTTCTCAAAGCTTTTTCTTCTTCTGAAACCTAAGAAAACATATCTTTAGAGATTGGTTCTTAGACTTAACTTTGATAATACATGAGAAAGAGCATTGCAAATAATAAAGGAGTGCACAAATGAAAATCAAATAGTATTCTTATCAACTTATACAAAATAACAAATTAAAACCATTTTAGGTTTATATAAGTGAAAAGTAAAAAATTGATGCAACAGGATAAATTTAACATTAACCCTACCTTTCCCAACCCAAGTTTGCAAACATTTCTGAATCTTTCAAGAAAAATAAGGGTGCCTCTTGAATTGTAAGCATTGCCTCATTTTAGCCACTCAAATTTAAATGTGTAAATGGAAGCAGAAAAATATAAGTTATGCCAAAGTGTCCATGAAAAAGCACGAACCCAATAAATTCAGGATCCTTACATATATAAGCCAACTCTAAAATATAAGAAATGTGTAGCTCGCATACCTCTGTAGGAAGCAATATATTTTTAATCTTCTCAAGCATGAATAATGATATTGTATTCCCAGCTATTTGCCATGTAAAAATAAAGGATGATGAAGTCCTTTTCAGAATATAAATCATGTTCTTCTTGGTCAAAAGTTTACTGACTTACTCCCTAGAGTTGTATTACAGTTTCCCTTCCTTATGATGGAGACTTCCAATAAACTAGGCAGTATTATTCTGTGACTTTCATCTTATTTTTCTAGGAGATGTTATCCCACTCACAATAAACAGCCAGGTCTCCCATAAATGTATTGCTAATCAATCCAAGGGTATTTTAGTTTGTTTTAAAATAAGCTGCTAATTAATATTATATCATGAATTTAATCAACATAATAGGAAGAGAGAAATAAATATCTTACATGTTCTTCTGAACCTATTTTGAATCTCTTCCCATTTTTCTTTATAGTCTTATGTGTCTCCTCTTCATTGAAATTCAAATCATTCTCCAACTATTTCAATGATTCTTTTAAAATTGCTGATGACATTTTCCTCAATATACACCATTAGTGCTACTAATGTATTTCACTTTCTATTTTTGTGTAAAATATAAAAATAAATACAATTTGTTTCATTGTAGGAATTACCGTCACATCTCATACACTAACTCAAATAAATGATGGCCAGTCTACCCACAGAGAAAAGATTGAAGGCATTA
Source organism: Tolypeutes matacus (assembly GCA_026826555.1). NCBI lineage: Eukaryota > Metazoa > Chordata > Mammalia > Cingulata > Chlamyphoridae > Tolypeutes > Tolypeutes matacus. The sequence continues at coordinate 1,704,021 of JAKSZT010000663.1, forward strand.
AGTATTTTGCTTTCCTAAACAAACTGTAGTCTATATAGACTTTATTTCTATCACCAAATAATTTCTGAATGTTTCTCAGTTCAAATGCTAAATAATTTTTTTGGTAAAGAATATATTCTAAAGGCATACATTTCCTCCCAAGGCACTGGTTATTTCATTAAAGTTTTTATTTATACATCCCCAAGTAATCAACTCACCAATTAACTCACTTTAGGTTCAAGTTAACAGAGTAATTTCACTCTGGATTATAAATATTCTGCAGGCAAAATTTACACAGGTTCTTATTGTACTATTCCCATTAATTATACAGTCCTCATGAGACTTGATGATTGATATCTGGTATTTATGCAATCTGAGTTTCCTTTTCCCTTCTCTATACTCTTAGGAGAAAAGTATGGTTTTGATCCCTATATTAAGAAATGATCTCTATCCTTTCCCACTTAGTATGTTTATCATGATCTCTAGGGATAAAAGAATGTGTATATGTATGTTTTACCTAATTCCTTTTAAGGTAGATTTTCTGGAAAATTATATACATAGAGAAATTTCATATTTTGGGGATTTTACAAAATGCTTATTAAGATAATTTGTAAGCAGTGCAATTCACTGTCAAAATGAACATTCTGTAATTTTCCTCTAGTGACAGAAATATCAATAAACCACTCCCTTTTTTACATCTATATTCAAATACATTAATTGATTCTAGCTTACTCTGGGAATTCAATTGATAATAACAACTGTTAAGCAAATATACTACATGTCAGGCATGAACCAATTAATGGGCTTTAGCTTGTTTATCTTTACAAAGACCCTATGGAACAGATGTATTTACCAATCCTATTTCTCAGAATAAGAAACTGGGGCATAGACAGAACTCACTTAGTGAACTGTGAAAACACTATCTTGCTTAGCTTTTAAAACTAAGTAAGGGAATTGTGGGAATATGGCCAATGGGGTAGACAGATAAAGCTTAGCTCTTGTGAAAACAACTGAGAGGGAGTCTAAGGCTGCCTTGGCAACCTGCATAGGTGTACAGCAGCCCAGGACACTGATTCACAACTACCAGAAGAGTCAGAGACAGAGAAGAGGAAGCTGAAACACCAAACTGTGACTTATTGATCCTCCCAGGTTCTGGGAAGGGCTTCCCTCCCCCCATACCTGAGATATCAAGTGTGCTGTAACTAAAACTCCTGGCAAATAATATCTGATTAAGATTAAAACAGACTTCTTCTTCCCTGCCAGAGTTGTGGCTGGTGGAAAAAAACCCAAGCAGTGCTCTTGGGGGTATGGATGAATGAAGTTTTATTATGTGCGGGCCCAGAGAAGAATTCAGTCTCCAAATTCGCAGCCATGTTTCTTGATTTTCATAAGTTTATATAAGAACACTAAGCAGGCAAATTCCTAAGCAAGTAGGAAGGTAGGGTTACAAAAGCAAAGGAGAGAGGTTAGTTTATCTTTCTAAAAGCAGAGGGCCATTAGGGAGGAAAAGAGTCATTATTTGTTTAGATATCTAAATTTCAATTCAAAGGGGCAGGCTGGGAGTTCTTATCTTCCTGAGGTGGATTGTATGGAGAAAAGGGGGGGTGGTGGAGAAAGGAACTGAGGGGAGTTTATTTTCCTAAAGCTGTGGGCTTCTGCCAAGGGGGCTTAGGGTCCCAGCACTTCCCTTATCATTCCCCCCTTTTGATGCCCTTATAATTCTTTTTGGGACATCATCTGTTAACATGGGGATTTTTCCATAGTTCCCAAGGGCTGATATTTAACACGAAGCATTATTTGGTGTTTTAAGGCATTTAAGCAGGAAGTGAGGTATTGTGTTAGGTACCATAGAACACATGGCCCGAGAAAGACTGAGGTTATTACTGGCATAAAAAAATGCAAAATCCAGTAGAGGAGATACTGGAAGAAGTTCCCATTGGCAGATGCCTGGTAATCACAGTTTAAACGGTCTTTGGCTCGTTCTTTCAGTAGGGCCTATTTGTCCCTAACTATTCCTGAGGAGTTTGCATAGAAACAGCATTCTTCCCCCATGGCTTGACAGATCGCCCCCAAACTTGAGGTGAGCAAGTCTAATCCTCACCTGTTTTTAAAAACCACTTCTGCCAATGAGTCTATCTGGTCTTGCAACCTGTTGAAAGCCCCCGATATTTCTTCGAGATCATTTGATGTTTCCCGTGCTAGGGTTTGTAAGCCCTCCTGACCAACTGTGAGTGAGGCCCCTGCTACTGCTGTGCTCCTGACTACTCCTACTCCTAAGAGTATTGGAATTGCCTGTATTGCTTGTTTGTTTCAGGAGAGCTCTCAGGCAATTCATCTCTATATACGAGAACAATGGTACTGGCCAAGCCAGGTAGCAGATGCCCTGACCATCCTGGGGTAGGCACCAGTAGGCATTGGTGCCATAGACCCAGATGATGGAGTTTGCCGCACAATGGTCAGGCTCATTGAGTGGGCGGGTTGTGTTACAGTGGCCCTTCCAAGAGGAAGGATGGTTGAAGGAGACCTGGTAGTTATGTTTTTACAGATAGAAAGTTTTCCTGGGGGTTCAGTTATGTGGACTGGGAAGGGCTTGGTTCCCACCACAGAGCTGTCATGGGTCAGGAGGGTTATGTTCCATGGGACAGGTATGGGGAAGATGGTTAGGCTGCAGGAAGTGCATAGCCAGCAGGAGGCAGTTATGTTGGGCTGAGATTCATTTAGGAGTTGGTGGAAATTTTGAACATGGTTCAAAAGGATGCTGCATGAGGCTGTTCTAACTTTGGCTTATCATATGGGTGGCCATACTGATATTTTTCATCAGGGATTTCTCTTGGGGTTGGGTTACCGGGATCAGTTGGACCAGTATGAGGACACCTGGGTCCAGCCCCGATGGGTCATATATTCCAATTCCTAGTTTTAGTCCTGTATGGGTCTTTAAAAAGGTATTTTCTGATCCAGTGGTTATGTTTAATAAGCTGAGTTTTATGGGGTCACAAGTTTCTTTGTCACACCCTGCTGGGCTGGGTAGTTTCTGTAGAAGATATGGAGAAGTCAGTGAGATGCCCTTCCAGGGAGTTGTGGCACCTACCAGCAAGCTCCAAGAGCAGCAGAATCCTCCACCCTTTTGGGGATCTCTGCAGAGGTATTTGCCATAACTCCTATAGTTGCTACTCCTACACCATCTCATGGGGGCAGGTATAGGGGCATGGGGGTATGGGGCAACCAGCAATATGTAAGGAGCATAATCATGGAATGCCCTGCAAGCCTCAAATATTACAGAGGCTGAAGTTGCACCTGCCAAGAATGGGACTGAAGCATTCAGCACAGATTGTTTGCTACAGCTTTGACTAACTTGCAGCTGCCATAGATTTGGGGGGCAGGTATTGGTTCCTAGGGAGGGTGCAAGGAAGGAAAGGACAAGCAAGTCAAGGCACAGAAGCATCCTATTATACACCAGTAAGCAATTGCAATTAGGGCTCTATTCACAACCGTCCAGTCTTCAGGGGCCACAGCAGCGAGTCCCACTCCAAATACCAAAGTGAGCATGCCGTATAAGCACAGGATCCACCAGGAGCAGGAGTCCATTCAACATTCATTGATGAGGTTGGTGCTCGGGGATCCTGGGTGACTTGCACTCTCAAGGGGTGGCCAGGTATGGGTTGGGCTGTCCAGCTGTCCTGCTCTTTATTATGGTGTACCTTCTTGACCCTGGAATGATGGATCCCAGGGATAATGCCTGCAACTTTAATAGCAGTAGGAGTTACAAGGACCACAGTATGTGGACCTGTCCAGAAAGGCTGAAGGGTTTCTTTTTTCCAGTCTTTGATCCAGACTAGGTCCCCTGGCCAGTGGAGGTGCACTGGGTGTCCCAGGGGGATGAGATTCTGGGACAAGACAGTTTTATGTATTTTGGCTGGAGTTTTCCCAAGCTGCTGGAGAATGGAATCTTGGCTAGCTTCCCTGATAAGTTTGAGATTTCTTTTGAAGGCCTGGATAATTGTGGGTGGTCTCCGAAATAGAATTTCAAAGGGTGAATAGCTGTGGGTCCTGGGGTGCACCTAACTCAGAGAAGCATCAAAGAAAGTGAGTCTACCCAGGGGAGACCATTTTCCTGGCAGATTTGGCAAGGGTGGCTTTGAGAGTTCAATTCATGTGTTCAACTTCCCCTAAACTATGGGGAATGATTTCTCTAAGTAAAGCTTTAGTCAATTCTCTTGCCTTTTCAGTGCTAGTGGGGAAATCTTTGACCCAACCTAAAAAGGTGCATATCATCACCAACAGATATTTGTACCCTTGGCTCAGTTTCACTTCTGTGAAGTCTACTGTGATATCTACAAAAGGGCCTGTTCCCATGTGCTGGACACCTGCCGGAGCATGGGAGCCCTGCAAAGGGTTGTTTTTGGCACACACTTGGCACTGGCTGCTGATGGTGGCACAGAGAGAAGTTAGCCAGGCTATATAGTAGTATCTCCCAAGCAAAATTTCTAGGGCAGTTTTCCCTAGGTGGGTGAGTTGGTGATATTGCTGGATGAGGGCATAAGCGGCAACTTTGGGTACAAAAATCCAGTCATCCAGGAGCAGCCAATTTCCTTCAGAGGTTTGGCTTCCCCTTTCTCTTTTAGCCCACTCCTGTTCTTCCCGGGTATAGCTTAGTTAATCAGTCTCTTGTCCTAAGAGGGATAACTGTGGTGTTAATTCTGGGACTCGAATTCTGTGGGTTCCTTCAGCCACTTGCTGAGTTGCTTTGTTGGCTAGCCTGTTTCCTTGAGCAACCATATCCATTTCTTTCTGATGTCCCCAGCAGTGGTTGATGGTGACTTTGTCTGGTTTCCAGATTGCTTCTAACAGAAGATTTCTTCTTTGTTTTTTATTTCCTTTCACTCTGCAATTAGGAGACATCTTTCTTTATAAACTGCTCAGTGGATATGAACAGTAGCAAATGTGTACTTAGAGTCAGTGTAAATGTTTAGCACTTGCCTAGCAGTCAATTGCAGGGCTTGGACCAGCGTCCAGAGTTCTGCTCGTTGCACAGACCATTCCCATGCTAGAGACGCAGATTCCACCACCTGTTCGGTAGTGGTGGTTGCATGTCCAGCAATCTTTTTCCTGTTTTTAACAGGACTGCTCCCATCTGTAAATAGTGTCTGATCTGGAGAAGGGAACGGTTTGTCTTGAAGGTCGGGGCGACTGGCATAAACTTCTTCATTCACTTCGACACAGTCATGTTCAGGAGCCCCTTCCACATCTGGCAAAATGGTGGCAGGGTTTAGACTGTGCACAGTTTCTATTGTCACTCTGGGTATTTCACAGAGTAAACCTTGGTAATGTGTGAGCTGGGGATTCGATATCCACTGATGCCCATGTGAGTTCATTTGGGCAGTGACTACGTGTAGCACCATAACATGAATTGCCTCTCCAAGAGTTAATTTGTCAGTTCTTTGATGAAGGTTATGCTTGCTGCCAGGGATTTCAAGAAATGTGCCCTCCCTGCAGCCATAGGGTCCAGCTGCTTTGAAAGGTAAGATATGGGTCTTTGCCAGGGGCCAACTGTTTGTGTGAGAACTCCCAATGCTACTTTGTTCTTTTCAAGCATGAACAAGTAAAGTTCGAGTTATATCCATGAGCCCCAAGGCAGGGTCTCAGCCAAGTTCTCTTTTGATGTTTCAAAAGCTCCCCTGTTGAGCTTTTCCCCAGGCAAGAAGCTCTTTTTATGGACCCACCAGAACTTCATAAAGGGGCTTGGCCATGGCTGAAAACCCAGGAATCCAGATGTGGCAGAACCATGCAGCCCTGAGGAACTCACGAAGCTTTCTTTTTGTGGTGGGGGTAGGGTTGGTGCAGATCACTTTCTTTTGTTCAGGACTGAGCGTCCGATGCCCATGTCTCATGCTGAACCTCTGGTATTTGACCTGATGTTTCAAGTTCCAGTGAACCCAGTCACCCCTATTCAGGGTTGAGCCCTGCCAGCCCAATCAGTTGGTCTTGGAGCTCAGGTCGGTATTTCTCTTTAGGGATGTTCCCTCTATGTGCCTGAGATTTTGGGGGCACTCATTTTTCCAGTGTCCACTTTCTTTGCAGTAGGCACATTGGTCTCTGGCCAGAGGCACCCTTCTGGTGCCATTCCCCCCTTTTTGAGGTGGCATTTCTCATCTGGTGGGGTCAGGATTTCCCAAAGCTGCTGCCAGTAGGGAGGCTTGATGTTTTATTTGTTTCTTGGTTCTTCATTCAGTTGCTTCATCTTGATTGATGAATACTTTGTTGGCAATTTCTAGTCGTTGAGAGATGTTCATGCCCATGAACTTTTCTAATTTTTGGAGCTTTCTTTTAATGTCCATTGCTCCCTGTGCAAGAAAGTTGGCATTGACCATCCTCTGGTTTTCTGGATCTTTTGGTTCAAAAGGAGTATAGATTCTCAAGACCTTGCAAAATCATTCATAGAAATCTCCCAGAGATTCATTGGGCTTTTGAGTAACTAAAGTTGTCTGTCATGTTTGTGGGTCATTTTGCCCCGTCTTGGACCCCTTGGAGGTGTGCTTCCCAATATTGCTGAAGTACAGCCAGTCCCTGATAAGTGTTGAAGTCCCAGTTCAGTTGGGCTCCTGGTGCTGCTTCTTGTGCCCAGTCTTCCAGGTTTAAGATGCCAGTAGGGGCCTGCTCTTGTAGCCACTTTTGGGCTTTTGTCAGAATCCGGCGTCTCTCCTCTGTATTACACAAAGTCATTGGGAGTTGGCGGCATCATCCTATGTAGAACTATGGGTTGGGAAAATGGATTCCATAAGATCAGTAAGAGCCTGGGGCTTTTCCTAGTAGAAGGGGGTGTGGTGCTTTCAGTTTAAGAGGTCTGTAGTTGTGAAGGGCTTTTAGTATAATACAGGCTTCCCTAGTTGGATGGTTCCATTCTCACCGATCTGTGCCGGACCCTGTGTTTCATGGAGGGGCATCTGTAATGCAGGTTGTGCTGACCGGAGCCTCCTTGCTAGTGGGGTTGCAGGGCTTTCCTCAGAGGGAGTCAATGTTTCCAGAGGGACTAAAGGTAGAGGTGTTTCTGGGAGATCTGCCTGTACTCCTGGGCTGGGAGGAGAGACTAGAAAGGCCAGAGCATATGGCGGTGGTGGTGGGGTGGTGGGTACTCCTCCGAGGACCCTTGATGAATGACTGGCTTCTGGAGCACCATTCCCTGTGCAGCCAAGACCCTGCTCTGTCCCTTTTTCCAACCCACAATCGAAACAAAGGGGGCAGAGTCTGGGCTGTCTTCAACCAAGAGTCGATATAGGGAAATTGATTGGATTGGCCAGGAGTTCTTGTGACTACCAGCCACACTGCACAGACCCTGGCTATATCCAGGGTCCCTTCTGAGCACCAGTCAACATTAAAAGTGGACTACTCTACTTCACATAAGTTTAGGATGGTTCCAGGGTTCATCTGGATGCCATAATCTCTGGAAAATCCCTTCTTGAAATTCTTGAGCATGCAGTTTAAGACAGTAGATTTTGACTGTGATGAGCCCATACCTTGCATTGGTGGTGCAAGACAGACAAGGCAGGGTCGCCTCTTTCAAGGCCACTCAGATGCCAGCATGTCTGCATCTCTCATGAGAACTTCAACTCGTCTTAGCTAAGGTGCCCAGGTAAAGTTCGGGGTGGCTGTTATGCCGTATGATGTAGCTGCGGCAAACAAGTTAGGGCCCTCATAGCATAAAACTATGGAGTCACATACTGGTACAGCAGATGCAAGCTTCTGCCATCCTCACTCACTCACACAGTCACTCAGAGGTTATGCAGTCCCTCCCACAGGGATTGCCTTATTCTGGAATCTCGGTACTTGAGATTTCAGGAGGTGATCAGTCTCCTCTTCCATCCAGAGACTGGCCTGACTGAGGACTTGGCAACCAGGGTCTTACCTTTCCGGAGTCCTCTGGCACTGTTCAGTCTGTCTCCCTACTGAGTCAGGCCGGGGTGTAGGGACATGGCCTGTGGGGACCACCTCAGAAAGAGGTCCCATCAAAAGGACAGGTGGCACCCACTTACTTTGCTTGGAGATCGCCATCAGCCATGCCCATTAGCCCCAAGCCTGAGGCACAATGGACCTACTCAATTGGGTTTTTTCCCAGTCAGGGAACCAAATGTTGTGGTCGGCAGAAAGAAACCCAAGTGGCACTCTTGGGGATATAGATGAATAAAGTTTTATTACGCATAGGCCCATAGGATAATTCTGTTTCCAAATTCTGAGCCCTGTTTCTTGATTTTCATAAGTTTATATAAGAACACTAGCAGGCAAGTTCCTAAGGAAGTGGGCAGGCAGGGTTACAAAAGCAAAGGAGGGAGGTTAGCTTATCTTCCTAAAAGCAGAGGGCCTTTAGGGAGGAAAAGAGTCATTATCTATTTAGAGTTGTAAATTTCAATTCAAAGAGGCAGGCAGGGAGTGCTTATCTTCCTGAGGTGGAGTCCATGGAAGTGGAGAGGAGAGGGGAGAAAGAGACCTAGGGAAGTTTATTTTCCTAAAGCTGTGGGTTTCTGCTGAGGGGGGTTACAGTCTCAGCACTTCCCTTATCATCAGCACATCTAGAAATATAGAGAGTGGGGTGGGGGTGCTCTGAATCATCTAGAAGGGTGCTAGAAAGAAAAGGAAGTCAAGGAAAAATCTTAAGTTTCTCCCACCTGTGGCTGAAAGTGGTGCTTATACCCTGCCCGCAAGAACAAACAGCCTAAGTGGAGCAGCCAAATTCCTCCTCCAAAAGGAGTGAGGAGGCAACCTCCCTGGGAGAGGAAGGGGTCGGAGAAGGTGGAGAGTGGTCTCTTTGTAACTATTTAAACCAGCCAAGCCTACTCTTTGGTAATGGAAGGTATCCTGAGTCCACAGGGATAAGGGAAGGGGATCTCCTCAGGCAGGCTGCCACACCTAGTCGCCTAGGTAAAGAGCTAATTTACATCAGAAAGGAAGCAGAGATAACAGGGAGGGAATAGGGACTGATAGGTTTCTGAAAAGTCTTGCTAACCTAAGAAGGCACATTAGTTCAGTGAAAGAGCTCCTGCCTGGAATATACAATGTCCCTAGTTCAATTCCTGTCTCCTAGCTTAGATGTGATACAAGGTTATCAAGCACCAGTGAAACTTTATGATAGGGAACATATTAACATCCTCTTTGTATTGGTTTTTATTGGATCTCTTCTTTTAAAAAAAAAAAAAAAAGCAGTTCCTTTTTTTAACTTTCCTTATTTTACTCATTAAAACCTGGCTTAAAATCTGCAGAGGACAGGCTGCAGGCTGATTGAATGTTGAACAGCAACAGCCTGAGAAGATAACTAGGGGTCCAAGAGAGAAGGCTGTTTTTCTGTTTATCTTGGCTTTTTGGTCCTTTTCTTGCCTTCTTCCTTTTTTTCTTTTACTTTAAAACAAAACAAAACAAAACAACAACAAAAAAATGAGTAGCTGCTGTCTTGATTTCTTGTGTTGTGTTCCCCCTTCTTAGTTTCTCTATTTGTCTGTTAGTTTTTTCTCTCTTTCTTTTGTTTCCCAATTTTCTCTACCTATGATATATCTTTTCCCTCCTTAATCCTTATATTTTCTGTTTTCCAATGTTGTTCTTTCATTCCACCTCTGTGGATTTGGTCTTCAATTTTTCTTATACACATTTCTCTCTCTCTCTCCTACTTTCTATGTGTTTTACTCTCTTTTTAATTTTTTTCTTTCTTTCCTTCTCTCTTTTTCTTTTCCCCTCTTCTCATCATTCTGGACTTTTAATTCATTCTATATTTTGTTCCATTCTGTTCCATGTTTCATTGTTTCTATTCAACTTTTCTAATTTTATTCTTCTGTATTTCTTACTTGGATCAATTATTCAATTGCCAAAGTCTTGTATGGTCCCTCTCCTACCTTTTACTATTATCAACACTCTTCCTATCTCCTCCTATTACTCTGGTACTAAAATGTTTTTCAAGAATACATAGACAACAGCAAAGAAATTGAAGAAGAGGAATGAACTGTCAAAGTGAAACATTACAATATTTTATAAATTGGAAGAGTTTAAAGGAATGTTATTTTGACACTGTTTTAAGTTACATTCACATTTTATTTTGATCAGAATTTTTATCAAGGTGTTAAAAAAAACTTTCAGTTTTGAATCAATAACTTAATGCTGAACTTTGAATCTGTCAAACTGTGCTCCTGCAGAGTAATTCAGATTATATAAGTGTTAAATGTCTATCTAAACTGCTAAATTAGTCCCTAACTCCATTTATACTACTCAAATATTCCTAACAGGTTGCTGATTACTAATAAAAATGTTTCTAAGAACAAGATTGCATACTACAGTCAACAGTGGTTCCAGAGGAGTTCTTAAAAGCAGTAACATTCAGAGATGTGAAATGACGTAGAGCTTGGAGACAACCATACCAAAGGAGTAAGAATTGTGAGTCAAATTAGTGTATATTTTCATATTCAGTGTATTTTGAGTGTATATTTTCATACCTCCAGCTGGTAATATTAAACTAACAAATGAAAATTCTTAAAAGTACTCTACTAAAATTGCTAAAAGTTAAGCAGGTGTTTATATAGGTAAATTTGAATACTCCTGAAGCCCAAATTAGAAAAGCCAAACAGGAGAAAAGGTCACATAAAATCTGAATAAAGAAATAATTTAAAAAGGAAAGAAACTAAAAAGTTTATCCTGAATTCTTCCATAATCTTTCAATAGCTAATCATGCCCTCAGTGTCTTGTCCTAAACTTGATTGAATTCCAGTGACTCATTGAAACAGGTTGAGGAAACTAAGAGGATGGGCTGGATGTGGAAAGATAAGAGAGATGTGAATGTAACCTAGAATTCGGTCTACTAGGCCTGGAAATTAAAATGAGACGTACAGAGCATATATTACAGAATAAACTTTGCTTTGTATAATCTGCCCTGTAATTATCCAAATAAATTTTGACAGCTTTTGAGATGATGATAATAATCCAATGGACAAATTTCAGTAAGTAAAGAAAAAGTCCTTGAAAAAGACATAGTTTTCTAAATTATGATTTAAAATATTAAGCGATTATAACATATTCCAGAACTTGACAGTCAGTATGCTTTTATAGTTATTTATAATTTTAGAATTTTATTAAAGAAAAAAAGAGATTTTAGCCTCCTGTGGAGGAAGGAAGAATAAAGAACATCACTTGCATAAACTGTAATGGTTTCAATTAGCTTGGGTGTAATCTCCGTAGGTTTGTAGTATACTAATATAATAAATTAGCATTATATATATTAAATCTTTAAGATGATGAAAATTGTAGGTTTTTGGCTAATGAAACCTCATTTAAAAATTTGCTTTTGACTAAATTGAAATGAATATTTTTTTTTCTCTTCACAATAGAGAGCAAGGTATATGAGACTTAAATGGATATAGAAAGAAGTAAAAGGCTTATGGTAGTGAATTCATAGTCAATGCTTGCTAAAATTTGATAAGTTTATTTAAGGGAATGTGTTTTGTCCTAAGATAAAATGGTTGGTTTTCATAAAATCAGGGTGGAAATATTCAAGGCAAGGTTTGAATGAATATAGAAAGTTGTAGACGTTATTGTAGAAAGTAGCATTAAGTAAGGAAATGTGTTTTTCAAAGGTGAATTTTGTCCTGAGATGAAGTAACTCTGTGGTTATGGATAGTTACGGGAAGTTTGTAAAAGCATTTTCTAAACTGAAAGATTATACTGTAACTGACTGATTTTGAGAAATCATTATTAAGTAGAAATCTAGGAGTTAATATTAATAACAAAAAGTAAATTATGGTTAATTATAAAAGGCTTGCAAAAGAATTACCTAAACCAGGGTTTCTTTAACTTTTTGTTCCACAGAACCTTTTGCCAGTCAGGTAAAAACCATGGACCCCTTACTAAGTCCACACTAAACTGTGTACTATTTAATAAATATATCACATCCACACCAACATGACCCTACAAGAATAATGTTTTTTGAAATTCAATTGAAGCTCATGGACCCCTTGTTAAGAAGTCTAAACTGAAGTACTTAAATGGCTAATTACAGAAAGTCATTATTAAATTGAAACCTAAATTGATATTGATAACAAAAAGTAACTTCTTAACAGGGAAACCTGTAAAAGAGCACCTCAATCTGCATATTAAAGTGGTGATAGGAGGAAGGTAATCTTGATTCCATTTGAAATCTTAGGTTTCCATAAAATAATGGAGAAAGTAGTATTTTTCTGTACTGCTAAAGTAAAATACCTGTTAATTAACACAATCATGTTGAGGAATAGAAGTAAAAATTAACTACTAAAAATAGTTAAGTTTATTTCATATGTTATAAACTGCATTGGAAGCATTTAGAAAGTGTATAGAAGATTAAGAGGTAGACTTCAGAACTGTCATACTCTCTTGTACATTCAACCCAGGCCTCTAGTACCCTGCATGGTGTCTCTCCATTTGAGTCATTGGTTAGTTTGGTCACTGTGACCCCTAAAATAATAACAGTATCTACTACATTTCTGGACAATGCTCCTGAAGTGGATGGAAATTATGTGCATTTTCAGACTCCTGCAACAACTGGTGATAGTTTCGTTTGACCAGATTTACAATGAACCTTGCCTCCAGACTGGCTCTGTTTCATAGTACCAAAGAGCATTATGCAGTAGTCCGGTGAAATATTGGAGCTTTCCTGCAAGGGCCAATGGTGCTGCAGCATGCTGGCTGTGTGAAGGGCATATCAAGTGGAAAAATAATTGTCAGAGTAACATGAGTAGAACCTACACAGACAACTGGCATTATGGCCTGCTCTCAGGGAGAGACAACATATATGGTATTGCAAACCTGGAGCTTAGATCTATTAACTGCATCTCAAAGAGGAAATTATTCATTGATTAGTATTAAGTCTATATCTATATACCTGATGAATATAATAAAATCTCTTCTAGATCATATACAAAAGAATATTGAACATGTTAAAAGTCTTTGTAAGGGCACATATTGTATGATTTCATTTACATAAAATGTAAATATAAATTAATTTATAACTATTATAAAGATTAAGTTAGACTAGTAGGGCTGGAGAAGGGCTGCTAAGAGGTGTGGAGTTTTTCTTTTTGGAGTAATGAAATTGTTCTAAAATTTTTTGTGGTGACGAATGCACAACATTGTGATTATCATAAAAGCCATTGATTAGACACATTGGATAGATTGTGTTGTATATAAATAGATCACAATAAAACTGCTTAATAAATAAATAGTAATTGTGCAAGAATAGCCATAAATAGCAGCTGTATAAAGCAGGGGAAGCATAGAGAGATCTAGAGGTGAAGAATTTTCTTATTTGTTTGTTTTTTGTTTATTATTATTATTGAAATAATGAAAATGCTCTAATGATGACTTAGGTGATGAATGCTCAACTATATGAGTATACCAAATACCATTGATTGTACACTTTGTATGAACTATATGCTTTATTAATATGTCTCAATAAAATTGATTTATTAAATAAAATTCTTTGTAAGCTTAATTCATTTTTAAATAATTCATGAAAGTACCTATAATTTTTAAAAAATCACTTTTTAAAGCATTGTCTTTATTTTGCTTGCCATATGCTTATCTTGTTGCCTATATTGTCTTCGTGAGTTTATATCTAGGGCAGTGCCTCTCCTCATACCTCTCCTAGCTGTCCTAGGTATAACAACTGCTGTGTGAATTGGGGGTGGCAGTTTCCTAAACAGCATTTGAAACTTACAAGATCAAGCCCATCAGCTTTGGGAGGATGTAGCTCCTGGAGTAATCTGGGCTTTCTTATTTCCATGGTTCAGTATGTTGCATCTGGCCCCCTTTTGGGGTCACTTACCACCATTTCTTTTATCCTTTTGGTAGGATCATATATCTTCAAAATTCTAATATAAGTTTATTTTTTTCCATAATCAGCACCTTACAGAATAAGGTATTAGTCATGCATGGATTTCATCCAGTTCCAAACATGGTGCTAGATCCACCTTCCCTCAACCTCAATAGAATAGCCAAAGAATTTCACACCTCATCAGCAGGGTCTTCTGTCCCTAATCAGCAAAAAGCAGCTACAGAAGAATGACCATCACTCTTCATCTCCCCCTTAAGAATAAGGGTGTGAATTCTCTGAGGGGGTAGTTGAAGCAGGTTAGTATAAGAAACAGGGAAGGTGGCTGGTCAGAATAAAGCACACCAAAGACCATGGTCACAAGGTCCAGTTTGAAAGTCTGGGACTCAAAAGTATTCCTAGAATATTCCAAACAGAAAAGCATCCCTTTTGTTTCCATGAAAGCCAAGAGGTGAAGTTAGAAAGGCAACCATCAGGATCGCAAATAGCTGCGACCTAGTGTGTGATTATGTGGACTCTCCTTATGGATAAACTAGTTTTTTGAGGTCACCATAGAAAACTCAGAATTTAAATGGGGAAAATGTATGGTATTGCAAGCGTCCTCATAAGATGCCCCTACCTTGTACTTTGTTATCTATTAATGGAAATGTTGCTTGTATACTGTTAGGCCAGCATAATCTGTCCCTTATTGTTTCCCATAAACATCTTTCATTTTACCCATAGTGCCCTAGCCAATGCTGTCTTGCAGTGGGCTTCAGCAGTTTCCCATTCCCACAATCGGACCCAATGTTAGGTTTGCACAAACTTGCCATCCTCAGATGCTACTGGCCTTCCTTGGACTGTCACTCTTGCAAATTGGGTGGTGTGGAACACCTTGCTGGTATGGCAGGATAAAACCCATTGATAAATTTGGAAAAAGAACCTTCTCTTTTAAGACTGAGATTCAGTTGCCATCATTTAATGAGATTCATAATCATACATATATATTCACATAATTATATAATTCATATATATAATTCATAATCATACATATATATTGTAATGGAAGAGGTGAGTTGTAAATATATGTATATATTCTACCCATACAAAGTGTAGATAAACCCTCCTTCTCCCAAGGGTGACATAGATGTAGTGACCCACTTCCAAAGAATATATTTGGAAAAGGAAAATTTAACATTTCAGTGGAGAAACAGGCATCATTTAGCCAACAGATAATGATTTATATGATCATAAGGGTACTGCAGGATTCAATATGACTAGAAGGGCTCTTCACTTCTGTGGCATTATTTCCCAGAAACCATAACTTTGATTAGGGGGTATTTTGTAGGACACCTGAACAGTATTGCTCATAATCATTAATGTTATTACAAACAAGGAAGCTGTCATAGGCCAGAAAAGCCTAGTTGGGCAACATGGATTGGATCCTGGAAAATAATGAAAAATCTGTTGAGGTCCAAATAAACTCTTGTTTAGATAACTTAGAAGAGGAGAAGAGCAGGATCAAAGATCCTGAACCAAGGTGAGTATGATTTCTATAAATACTTTTGTGGGCAATCAATAGAGCCTAAACTGGCTAATTCATTTGTAAATTATTGTGATGTGGCCAGAGACTGGAAACAGCTTAAACCTAATTAAACGTGCTCCTGCATGGTTGAGATGCTTGTGTTTTGTACCTCAATCAAGAATTCAGTAGTCCAGGATATAAAACAAATAAAAATAGAGTTTAATATTTAATTTCTTATTCAAGAAGTTAGAGGGCATCAAAACACCATGAGTTTAGTGACATGCCCATCAATTACCATAGAAACAGTTCAATTGATTGTGCTGTAAAAGTATAATTCCTTATCTAGGTAATGAGTTCATGTATCTTAAGCACTGTACAATTGCTGTCTGTGGGCATTCTTATTTTATGCTTTCAATTCCATGTGATATCAATATGATTATATTAAAACTTCTAGTTATAGATGAAAATTCTAAAGTTCCCTAAAATTATTTTGGTTAAATTAAAACCAGTAAATGAGTGGTACAGCTGAGATTTATAGTTTTGTGCCTTTAAAAACACATCACTCTTTTCCTCCAATGTTTCTCTCAGTGCTCTTTGATGATGAAGACACAAGCATCAATCCCTATTTACCCAACTGCCTCCATCTTGAGTTCTTTACTTTGACTCATCTTTTGCCTTGTAGGAAAAAAAAATTCCCATAAAATACACAAGGGTTGTTTACACCATGAGCCCATTTGAATATGTAGGTTTTGGTTTTCTCTTTCCTAAACATGAAATACAAATTATCTGGTAATAACATTTCCATTTTCAAAACTTTTCCCTCAAACTTTTAGATTTGGCCATATTGTTTTATGATAGTTTTTTAGAAGAGAAAATAAATATGGAAATATCCTTATTTATTAATAACTTGCCAAAATGGTATTTTGTCCAGTTCTTCTCTGCCAAATAAACTCTGCATAATTTTATATTCCTTATTATATTTTCTTCTCTCTATTCTTCTTTGTATAGTTCCTCCAGAATGACTGTAAATTTGCATCACATTTATATATTCTAAAATTTTTCTATATTTTAATTATCTTCCTTTCCATTAAATATCATTATCTAGGCCCTTTTCCCTGGTAATATTTATTCTGTTTTCCAAGGATCACTTCATCTAATTTTCTTCTGATTTTTCTAAAAAATCTTTTGCAGGTTTCTTTTCATAATCATTGGAAGATTGTTCACCTTGATCCATTGTGTCACAATAATTTTTGATTGCTGATTGTTTGTTGGTAGTTTTGTTTTTAAGCTACAATTTAGTGTTTTGATTCTTTTTTTCCCCTCATGCTAATAGAAAATGTCTTTGGATCTTTTCCCCATAAAATACACAAACAGTTTTAAGCAAGGAAGGGTAGATCAAGCCTTAATTTTAATAATTCAGTTCCTTAAGCCTTATGGGAATTTTTGTTTGTTTGTTTGTTTTCATTTGTTTTTAATCTGACCAATTGGTGGCATAGAGGTGAGTGTGTTTTCAGTATACTGAATTCTTGATTTTTACTGTCTTTCTTTATTTCTTGAAGGAAAGTAAAGGCAGTTGACACAAAGGAACCACTTTTTATCTTTTAAGCCAGGTTCAATTATACTGGACTTTGTTACATAATTGATTTCTGAATGCCATTATCAGTTCTCTATGTGAAAACCTTATTAAAACCTATGATTTAGATGATTTATTTTGATATTCCTTTGCCACAGAGAATGTGTCACTATGTAGTCTGGACACAAAACTTGAAGGTTATAATAGAAAAATCATTACAACTGTATTTTTTTGCATAATAATTCACCACTTAAAATAGCATTTCTATAGCATAAATGAGTTGTTTTGTATTCAGGAAACCATACTGACACCATCAAAACACATCACAAAATTAACTTCATTTCCAACATGTTTTTGTTGGGTAGAATTATATTTGTTTAATAGTCATTTTCCACCCTTCATAAAAATGAGAACAATGGGATAAAATCTAAGATTTTGTTTCTAGCTTTTTTATTGCATATATAACCTCTTTCTTTTATAAATGTGTTTAGCTAATAAGTTACTTCAAATTAATTGTGTACTTCCTTGTAAAAAATCATTTGTTATCAATCTTTTCTCATGGCCTTTTCCATCTCTGTATTTCTTAGGGTATAGATTAAGGGACTGACATAGAGCAATGATGGTATAAAATAGTGAAAATGTTTTATCCTTAGAGAAAGAACTGGCAGTCTAAGTTAGGCAAAGATTGAAGTCCCCAAAAATCAGTGATATGAGACACACAGGTACGGAGGTCTTTATGTCTTCCCTCAGCTAAATGATTTCTTAAGGTGAATAATATAATGACAGAAGAAACATATTAAACAACAAATATCACTAAGGTTACCATTCCTGAATTGATAATTACAAGGATACCAGTGATGTAAATATAAGCACAGACAACTTTTAGCAATGGGAAGATATAAAAACAATGATCAATTTCATTAAGACCACAAAACCACCATTGGCTTGCTAGAGAAAAATGGACAGCTCCACTAGTCCAAGCAGCAAGGACTAGAATGTTGCATTTTGTCCTGTTCAGATAATCATGTAGTAGAGAGATTTGCAGTTGTCAACATAGCGATCAAAGGCCATGGCAGTAAGAATAAACACTTCAGCATCTCCAAAGAAGTGTGTAGCAAAGACAAGATGTTTTTTCTTTCCACTAGAAAGTCACCGATCAGTTTGGTCTCATACAGTAGATATAGCAGATGACCACAGGGAAAAGAGGCTGAGGAAAAAGTTGGTGAGAAAGAGGATTGCATCAAATGGAGACAAAACTCTGGAGATTTCCTACCAAAACAGCAACACAACAGAATAAGAAGGACACATAGCAAAATATCTGTATGTTCTAGTCATAAGAAAGTCCAAAAGAATGAACTTTGAATAGTTTCTCTGGTTTTCCATATATATCATTTTGGTGTATGTGATAAACAAAGGAATTTTATATCTGAAAAAAAAAGGAAAAATGAATTTGTATAAATATTAGCAATATGATAACCAAAACTGACAAGCATGCAATATGAATATTAATTATTTTATATGTATTTAAACTGATTTATTATGTCTTTTAATTTATACATCTAGTTTAAGATAATTTTTAATGGGATTAATGATATATTGTGTTCAATTTTAACAGCAACAGTTAAAATATTTTAAACATTAGTTTGATGATAAACTATTATATTACTGCTAATTTTATTATTTATATAAAAACAAAAGTTTAAATTATCTAATACCAAATTAAAAAAAACATTTCTTGTATATTTTTTAATGAATGTGACTTATCCATAAAGATAACATTCTTTTCCAGCATGATGTGAACCACCTCCCTAGATTATCTAGTAGTGGATCCTCAGGAAATGAAAATGTGTTTAAAACCTCTCAGCTTAAATAAATTATTCTGTGAAGAGGGTACCCTTGCTTGCAATGTGCACAAACACTGACAATTGATCATATTAAACCATGGTTAAATTATAAAGCAAAGATTCGTTGAAAATTATGCAGCAAAATATAGAATGTCAACTAATGACTGAAGTCATGAAAAATAATTATTAAATTCATTGATTTCTCCTATTTATATTTCATGTGGCCTACTTGGTTGTTCCACTCACACAGTCCAGACTACTGGAGAGCTCAAAAGTACTAGGTCCAGGTAAAGAGGCTCCTGGCCGTGAAAGTGCCAGA
Organism: Tolypeutes matacus; assembly: GCA_026826555.1. NCBI lineage: Eukaryota > Metazoa > Chordata > Mammalia > Cingulata > Chlamyphoridae > Tolypeutes > Tolypeutes matacus. Next base: position 1,723,068 of record JAKSZT010000663.1, read on the forward strand.
ATTTGGTCAGAGGGATGAGGAACTTAGGCTCTAATTCTTGCTCCATACCCCTTCCAGTCACTTAGGGCCCCTACAAACCCCAAAGGGAGTGGAGCTTACTAAGGTTAAATTGCATAGTTAAATTAAGCAAAAATAATTTTCAAGATCAGAGCTAGTAACACAATAGAATTTAAAGTCTTTATTGTTGTTTATTGGTCAATTTTCTCATTACAACTAATGTTGACTTCTGGTTTAAGAAATAGTATACTGTTTACTTTAAAAATACATTTATTTACCCAAAACAAATTGATTTAAAGATATATTTATATAATAAATAGCCTGGTGAACAACTTAAATTAGGCATCACTTGGTTAACTCAAACACATGATTTTCTTTTCTTTTTTCTTTTTTTTTTTTTTAAAGATAATTTGATTACATAAATGTTACATGAAAATGTAGGGGATTATCATGTGCCTCTCTACTTAACCATCCTACAAATTTCCACATTAACAACATTCTTCATTAGTGTGGTACTTCTTTGTCTCTTACAATAGTTCTGCATTTAAAGTCTATTTTGTCCAATATTAGTATAGCTACTCCTGCCCTTTTTTGTTTATTTTTTGCATGTAATTTTCCCCCCAACCATTCATTTTCAGCCTCTTTCATCCACATTATAAGGTGAGTTTCTTGCAGACAGCATATAGATGGATCATATTTCCTTATCCATTCCACCAATCTATCTTTTGATTGGAGAGTTTAATCCATTAATATTCAATGTTATTACTCTAAACAAATTACTTATATTAACATTATCTTTAGGTTTATGTATGCCATATGTTGTTTTATTTCTTTTTGAAATCTTTTTAGTTATTCTTACTCTCCTCCTAGTCTTTCTTTCCTATATTTTCCTTTCAACCTGCAGTACCCCCTTTATTATTTCTTGAAGGTTGGGTTTCTTATTGACAAATTATTATTAATTTCTGTTTATCTGTGAATATTTTGAACTCTTCCTCATTTTTGAATGCCAGCTTTGCTGGATAGAGAATTCTTTCTGGAAGTATTTTTCTTTTAGCACCTTAAGTATGTCATACCATTGCTTCTTGCCTCCATGGTTTCAGATGAGAAATCAGCACTTGATCTTATTGACCTTCCATTGTATGTGATGGATCTCTTTTCTCTTGCAGCTTTCATTATTTTCTTTGTCCTGAGCATTGGACACTTTGACAAATATATGTCTTGGGGTAGGCCTGTTAGGATTTATACTGTGTGGGGTGTTCTGTGGTTCCTGGACATGTACATCCATGTCCCTCAATACAGTTGGGAAAATTTCAGCCATTATTTCCTCCAACACTCTTTCTACCCCATTTTCTATTTCTTCTCCTTCTGGGATGCTTATAATGTGTATGTTTGTGTGCTTTATATTGTCATTCAAATCCCTAATTCTCTGCTGGATTTTTTCTATCTTTTTATCTATCTGCTCTACTATTTATCTGATTTCAGATGTTCTGTCTTCCATATCACTAATTTTTTCCTCGGCCTTTTCAAATCTGTTGTTATGTGCTTCCAGTGTATTTTTTATTTCTTCCATTGTGCCATTCATCACCATCATATCTGTTATCTTTTTATATACATTTATAATTTCTTCAGTGTGTTATTCCATTGTCTTCTTAATATCCATAATCCTTTTCTTCATTTCATTAAGTTGATTCATGATATTCTTTTGATATCTCTGATTAGTTGTTCCATGTTTTGCATATCCTTCTTATTTTTAGTCTGTTCATTTGACTAGGCCATATCTTCTTCTTTCTTAGAATGGCTTGTAATTTTTTGTTTGTGTCTAAGCATCTGTTTGTCTTGATGGGTTTAATCAGTTGGTTATCTTCTCCTTCTACTCTAGGGCTTATTTTGTTGTTGATTTGTGTGTGCTGTAAGATTTCACTTTGGCACTCCATTCCTCATATTATATTTCTTTGCTGTTGTCTATGTTCCCTTGGAAAAAAAATAATTAGTACCAGAGGAATGGACAGAGTTAAGTAGAGAAAAAGAATAATAGTAATAATAACAAAAAAGGTAGAAGAAGAACCATACAAGACATAGAAAAATAAATAATTAACGTGTAAAAATCATAAAAAGTACAGAGGAATAAGAATAAAAAAGTAGAATAGAAAAAATGAAATGAGAAACAAAATAAAGAATATTTTATAGAATGATTGAAAAGGCTGGAATGAGGAGAAAAGAGGAAAAGTAAAAAAGGAAAAGAAAAAAGAAATAGAAAAAAGAGAAATGAAAACCAAAAAATGAAGATCAAACATAAAGGGATGGAATGAAAGAAAAACGATAGAAAGCAGAAGTGAGAAAAATGAAGGAAAGAAAAGAAATAATGTAGGTAGAAAAAAAATCGATTAAGGAAAAAGGGAGTTGGGGAGAAAGGGGAAAACACAGCAAACAAGAAACAAAATAGCAGCATCAACAGCAACAACAACAACAAAAAACAACCAAGGAAAAATAGCCTTCTCTCTTAGATCTCTAAGGAGCTTCTCATGCTGCCGGTGATCATCAATCAATCACCTTGCAGCCTGACCTTTGCAGGTAATGTACTGGGTTTTAGGGAGTAAAATAAGGAAGGGGAAAAAAGGAAACTTAAAAAAAAATCCAAGAAAACCTAAAATGAAAAGAATATCTATATGTTCCCTGTCCTAAGGCATCAGATGGATGCCTGATAACCTGTTAGATCACTTCTCCACTTCTCTATGGAGACTGGGGAATCAAACCACCAGCCTATTATCTTCAGGTCAGGATTTCCTCCACTGTCTGCTTAGGTTAACCAGTCTTCAGAATGCTATCTGCCTCCTTTCTCCCAGGTGTTTTAGCCTACAGTTTGCTAGAGTCCTGCTGATTGGACACCTATCCCAGCCCCTCTCTAATCTAGTTCCTCTCTTTTCCCAGGTGGCTGGGCATGAGGGCCTTCCTGAGCAGATATTGCTCCACTCTCACCACCAGGACAGATTCCCTTCTGAGATTCAAAGGGGGGTCAGCTTGCCAAACTCACCACAAAACACACACACACACACACACACACAAAAAAAAAAAAAAACAGTGTCCAACCTTTATCAGACCCTTCTTCCTCTCAGGGAATACCCTCTCCCAGTCTGTTGGCGGCAGTGAGCCAGAGAATCCATAAAGGCTACTTGTCCTGAGGGCAGGGTATATGTGCAGTTACCAGCCACAGGGGCTAGCAATACATGGTTTTCCTCTGGCTCCTTTATATTTCCAGTACCCTCCTAATGGCTTAGAGCACCTTCCCATTCTATATATATCCAAAGCACCTACTTAACATAACTCCCTACCTTCTCTCTGTTTTTTTTTTTTTTTTTTTTGGTGAGAGGTTCAGACTCTGCCTATGTACTTTGGCACCATTTTCCTGGAAGTCTAAACCCATGATTTTCAGCTAAAGAGACTCAGATCAAGAGAATTTCAGTAATTGATCAGAATAAGTAAATCATAGTGTTGCTATTAAGAGCCAGATGTCCTAATTCTCACAGTTTGGTGCTGCATCTCAGGAGTAACAGAAGGGCTTGTTGGGGGAGAGTGTCATAGAGGTCAGCAGTGAGAAGAACTGCTGTAAATCATCATCTCAGTAGAGAAGAATATGAAAGGTGACAGATTATGAGATCACCTAGACTGTTTTTATGAATACTAAGGTATATCTTGTATTAATATGTGGTACAGCATTCTCAATCTCAAATCATTTCAAAATAATTTTCTTTACATTTGGCCAAATGTAAATTCCTTAAGAACTTGTTGGGTGTTGAATCCACACAAAAATTTAAAAAATTCCATCCTGAGTTCTGAGGTAATATGCTACTTTGATCACTGATTTTAGCAAAAGTAAAAGGTTAATATGAGAATTATATATTTAGTTGAGATGAATTATTAAACAAATAATATTTTCAAGGCCATATTTTTTAAATTTTTCAAATAATTGAAGTCATAAATGATGAAAGGAAGAAGTATTAGGCATCTATACAACTTATGGTTGGAGCAGTGGCAATAAAGAAAGAAGTGAAAATGTGAAGAAGTGAAAAATAAAACTGAATGGTAAGTATTTTTATTCCAATTGCAGTTCTATAGGAATTAACAAAAAGAAAACCAATTATCTAAAAATTTATAACATTAAGATGTTTGATACTACATGAAAAATTGTATCTGTAAACTTGTCTGATTTACTTTAATTTCTGCCATTTATGGTTGATAGAGATGTTCAGATATAAAAAATAGTGCCAATGTTCTCTGAGAATTCAATCACCTATTTTAAGTATAAACACTATGCAAAAATTATTCATACCAATTTTATTAAACTTCATCTTTCCTATATGTCAAAGCACTTTAAAAAAAGAACTCAGTATATGAAATTAACTTTCTCTCCTTACATAAGGTTTGTGAAACTTGAGCTTAGTCATGCTTCCTTATACCTCATATTTCTCATCCATACAATTCAGGTATCTTTACATAACTTAGATACAGAATGAGTAATTCAAGAAGTATTATGAAATACCCCTCTGTCGTACATGGTTCATAACCACATGTTAACTTCCTTTTATGTTCTTTCTTATTTAAGTGAAGAGTTTAGTATATTCTCCACTTGCCATACACGTATACATAGCAAAGTCCAAAGAAGACATAATGAAAAAACAATTTTATCATCACATGTATTTACTGAGAGTGATCAGGATAAATTTCAATTTTGAGTATCATGTAGTAAAAATAAATAAAATTGCCCTTATGATTTTTTGTTTTTCTTAGGGCATTTAATTACTAGTAGTAATGCATACAAATTCTGCATACCCTTTGGATTGTCAGTAATATATATATATATATATATATATATATATATATATATATATATATATATATATATAAAGAATTGCTTTTATACTTAATGTACAATTTCCACCTACATTAAAATTTTCTCCTAGTGGTAACAAAAATTAGCATGCCATAAAACTTACCTCATTTGACTCAGATGAGTCTAGTCTATTTTAAGATGGCATGTGTTTCAGTTTGCTACAGCTCCTTGGAGCAATATACCAGAAATGGGTTAAATTTTAAAATAAGAATTTGTTAGTGTAAAAGCTTACAATTTTAAGGCTATGAAAATGTCCAAATCAAGGCATTTATCAGAGAGGCCTTCCCAGAGGTTGGCTCCTTGCCCCTGGAATCCTGCCACATGGCAAGTGTGGCAGTTTAGATTATTTATGAATCCCAAAAAGAGGGATTATGTTTGTGAACTGATCTGTTCCTCTGGGTGTGATACCCTTTGATTGTATTCCATTCAGCTGAAATGTTTTTGATTAAATTATTTTAAGATTAGGGCTTTGATTTGATCAAGTCAGTAGGGCATGACTCAGGGTTGAGTCTCTGCCCCTATGGTGGGCTATATAAACAGATACTCACTCAAGAAGACACACAAAAGAAGATACACATTGGAAGGGAGAGACAGCTCCATAGACAAGGCAGAGGAAATAACTTGGATCCTGCTGCCCTGGGAAGAATGATGAGCCATTTGCCTGATAGATTGCAGCACTGAGAAAGCCCAGAAAGCAACAAGCCCTGTGCCAGCCTGCAGCTGAAAGAGAGAGGAAGGATGAATCTTCACAGAGATTGGCAGCCTTCTTGCTTCAAACAGCTGGCAACAGACTTTGTTGAGAAAGTACCTCTTATGGTATCTTGAGTTGGACTCTTTAGGGTCTTGTAACTGCAAGCTTTTACTCCAAATAAATACACTTTATAAAAGCCAACAGATTTCTGGTACTTTGCATCAGCACCCCTCTGGCTGACTAATACAGCAAGGCAAAATGGCAGGTCTTCAGTCTTTCACTGCTTTCTCCTCCTGGCTCACTTTCTCTTTCATCTCCTAACTGCTCTGCGGGCCTAGCCTCTTAGGGGTCCCATTGCTTTAGCTTCTGTGCTGATTCCAGCCTCCAGCCTCTCTTAATCTCTTGAAGTGTCTCTGTCTTTCTGCAGCTGTAGGCTATCCTGAAGTCTTCTTTTGCACAGCAGGGAAAAATGGCAGATGCCTTTCTCTGTGCTTCTGCTTTCAGTTCTCAAGTAATATAAGACTCCAGAAAAAGGGTCATGCCTCACTGATGTAGCCCAATGAAAGGCTTTGATTAGGTGATCTAATCAAAGGGTCCATTAACTGAATCTAACCATAAGGTCCCACACCCACAGGAATGGTTTAGCTCAAGAACATAACTTTCTGGGGTCCACAAAAGACTCGATCCAAGACAGCAGGTTTATCAAAGTTTTTCATTGTTCATCATTCAAGGATTTAGAGCATGAATGGCTTTTCCACTACAGAAATGTGGAGGAAAATATTTAAGCACCAGAATGGGACTCAAAGTTCATTGCAACTTGAAGATTTCATCAAAGCAAATGCAAATGTTCTTAAATGGAATTAGATTTGTGAATAATAAACCATTGAATAAATGTGTATTAAAACATTTTATAGTAATCAATTTATTTTATGTTTCAAGAGAAATTATAGACCTAACAATGAAAATAAATGGACTAAATGTCAAGAGCACAAAACCACCCTATATTTGTGACTCTCCAAATCAATATGATATGGAAAATTCATTGAAAACCAAGTATGAGTGCTTTCACATTTAAATTAGTCTGCATCAGGAAGAATTCCTCCTGAGATAATCTGCAAATTGGAGGCCCTAGCTTCTTCCTGATCTCAGCTGTAGGCTGGCAAAGGGTTTGTTTCTTAGGGCTTCCTCTCTCTCAGCTGCAAATTGTCAGGCAAATATCTCCGTTCTACTTAGTGCCCCAGGATCAAAAATGACATTGCTCTCTCTCTTTTGTGTGTCTTCTTGAGTGAATGTCCATTTATATTGGCCCATCAAAGGAACTAGGACTCAACCATAACTAAAAGTTTACTTACTTGATTAAATCAAAGCCCTAATCTTAATAGGTAATGTAATCAAGGGCCCCTCAACTGAATCCAATATAATCAAAAGGGTGTCACTCCTAGAAGAATAGATCAGCTTACAAATATAGTCTTTCTCTTTTAGGGGTTCATAAAATAATCTCAAACTGCTACAGGGTCATACCCACAGGACCAGGGCTTGGAACCTGAAAATACCTTTTGTAGGGGAAATGATGCAATTCCCAACACAACCCTCTGCCAATGCCCAGGAAAATACTGATCTCCTTTCTGGTACTATGGATTAATTTTCATTTTCTAAAATTTTATAAAATGAAAGGGTACAATATGAACTATTACATGGTGGTGATTTGGATCCTTTAACTTGAATTACACATTTTGAGATTCACTCATACCATGCTGCTTTTATTTGCTAAAAGCTGTCAAAAGCAGTATACCAAAATGGGTTGGTTTTGACAATGGGGATTTAATAACTTATAAGAAAACAATGCTGAGGCTGAGGAAAATGTCCAAATCAAGGCATCAGCTGATGTTTTCTCCCTGAAGACCAGAACATGGAAACATCTGCTGGTCTTTCATTTCTCTTCCAGTTCATTGCTTCAGCTTCTGGCTTAGTCTTTCCCAAGTTTCAGTTGATTTTAGCTTCTTATTTCTGGAACTTTCTCTCTCAGCTTCTAGGGATTTCATTCTGTGTCTCCTTCGGTATTCATCCTTTTTATAAGGGACACCAGTAAGAGGATTAGGACCCACCCTGGGCTATGCTTAATCTAATCAGATGGTCCTTAATGGGACCTAATCAAAAGGTCCCAACTAGAATAGGTCACACACACAAGAATGGATTAGCTCTAAGGGCATGATCTTTTCTGGTTTCCATAACAACCTCAAACTATAACACATGCTTATATCAACAATTCTTTTTGTTTTTCAATAATATTCTAATGTATGAAATTTCCACATTTTTTAAATCCATTCCCCAATGATGGATTGATTTTTTGGGTCCATATTTTCACTATTACCAATAAAGCGAAAATGGACCCATATTGATCATTTGATGATTCATGTGCAAATGTTTATAAGAAAAAATGTTTTCATCCTCTTGGGTAAATGCATAGTAATATAATTTCTGTTTATATGAGAAGTGTTTATTTAATATTTTTTACAAATTTCCAAACTTTCTTTCAAGAGTGGCTTGCCATTTTACATCCCCACCCCCAGCACTGTATGAGAGTTTGGTTACTCCACATACTTGCCAACACTTGATCTGGTCAGTCTTTAATTTTAGTCATTCTAGTGACAATGTAGCAGTACAATTGTGGCTTTTATTTGCATTCACTTAATGAGTAATGATGTCTAACATATTTTCAGGTACTTATTTTCAATGTATATCTCTTACCTGATAAACTATTTATTAAAAATATTTGTTTATTTTTTATTGGGTGATGCATTTTTTTTCATTTGGAAATTTGAAAGAAATTTTACGCTCTGGATAATATATCTCTAACACTATACTATTTTCAAATACTTCCCTCTGAATGTAACTTGTTTATTCATTCTATTAACAATCTCAGTCTTATAGGAAGAGTTTTCATTTTGATGAAATTTAATCATTTTATTTGTTTAAGCATCAACCTTTCATATCATATCTACCAACTCTTTATTCATCCAAGGTCATGGAGATTTTTCTAAATAATTTACTTTTTATTTTGCATAGACATCTATGATCCTTTTTGAATGAATTTTTGTCTAAGTCCTTAAGTATAAAACAAGGCTCATTTTATGTGCATATGGATGTCCCAATGTTCCACCACCATTTATTGAAAAGACTTTCTTTTCTCCAGTGAGCTGTGTATACTTGCATAGATTTAGTTGACAAATTTGTGTGCATCAAATTCTGGACTCTTTAGACTAATTTATTGGTCTAGTTGTCCATCTTGATGAAAATACCACACTGGTTTGATTACTGTAGCTTTATAACATGCTTTAAAATCAGGCAGTGTAATTTCTTCAAACTTGTTCTTTTATAAATTTGTGTAAGCTGATCTAGATCTTTTGTGTTTCCTTATAAATATTAAAATTAGGTTTAAATTTCTGGGGGTAAAAAAAACCTGCTCAGATATTTGGAATCATTGCATTGAATCTAAGGATTAATTTAAGTATTAGCATTTGATAAGGTTGATTCATTTGGTCTTTGAGCACAGAATTTCACTCCATTAACTAATGTATTCTTTAATTTGTCTTGGCATAGTTGTTTAGTTTTTAGAGTATTTGTTCAGTATATATTTTGCCACATTTATCTTTAAGTATTTCATATTTTTATGCCTTTATGAATGACCTTTAAAATTCAGTTACTGGTTTTGCATTACTCATACAAAAATTACAGTTTTTAAAAAGAAAAATGTATTGAATTATACAATTCATACATGAACATACATAAACAATAAATGTATAGCAAAATTTGTGAATTTACGAAAGAAACATGCATATCATCATACAAGGCTCCCATATATCTCCCCGCCACCACCACCTTCCATTGTTATGAAACATTTGTTACAAACTATGAAAGAGCATCATCAAAATATTACTACTAACCATAGCCCATATATTGTATTTGGTGTAAAAAATTTGCAATTTTTATATACTGATCTTTTGTCTGCAACTCTGCTAAATTTGTTTAATAAGAAATTCACCCAGATTGAATAGGAAGAACTACAATCCTGCCTGTATATACAGATGTAATTATTGTCTGTTGAAAATCTTAACACATATAAGGAAAAGCTACAATATTTGATAAGTATCAGCGAAGTGCTGACCTAATACAATGAGTTCAGATATATTCTTTTCTGATCTTTTTTCTGGATGTATTTTGTAGAATTAGTATTGCTTCTTCTTTAATGTTTGTTGAAATTCACTAATGAAGATATATGTACACTAGCTTTCCTCTTGGGAAGATTTGAAATAACAAATTCAAATTTTGAAAGATATACAGAAAGCTACTAAGATTACTATTATTTATTTTTAATGAGCTTTGGTTATTTAAATCATTAATGTCTTATCTATTCTAACTAAGTTATTAAATTTATTGCCCTTAATGTGTTCATAATATTCTTTTATTTTCCTTCAAAGATGTGTCAAATATTTAATGATATCATTTTTATCAATAAAAGATTAATTTGGCAATCAATGATCATGGTATCAATATACAGGAAAATAAAAGTAAATTAAGATAAAATAATATAAAGATTATAATAAAAATAAGAATTCAATGTTGCAACTAACAGTGCTAAAGAGAGACTATCAATGGAGTGAAAAGTTTGTTCTTTGGAAAGATTAATAAAAATCAAAAGACTTTAGCATAAGAAATAAAAAAAAAGAGAATCTGGTGTCCAGATGTCCTCAGAAACATTCTCATTTTTGGTTTTGTATAAGGTGGCAATTTGTAATATCTGGCTGAGACCTGTATAACAGTAATTTCCTGAGTGAACCACTGACTCATTTTAAATTTCTTATCAATAGTAACTCCATTTTCTGTGTCTTTTTTTAGGGATTAGTATATAATTTCATCATGTTTTCTACCAATAATATTCTTGGTCACCTCCATGCTTTATCTTTGCATGCTTTTTCTTTTTGAAACAAAATGCTTTTGTTGCAAAGCATTCCCTCTTATGGGATAGGTGTTTCCCCTGACTCCTCCTCAAGATCTAAAAGACTCACATACAATACACACACACTTTCATCATGCACAACTACACACACACACAGACACACACACCACATTTCTTTACTTAAAAAAATGAAATACTCCTTGGAAAAATGGTACACTAAACCAAGACAAAGAGAGCTATTATTAAATCAGTCAGAGCAAATTTCCTTTGGAATGAACAGAATAAATTTCCTAATATTCCAGAGACTTCCATGGCTCCGGGGGTGGGGGTGGGGTGGAGAATGGTATTCATTTGGCCTCAGGATGTGCACAAAAAGTGTTCCTTGCACTAAAGAGAAACATTACAGTCTCTATGCAATTTACTTGATCCTGCACTGGCTTTGGGATGGGAGAACCTCAATCAGGGAAGTTCTGTGCAAAAGCAATGCAGTCTTTCAGTTGAGGAAGGTAAAGTGCCTCAGCAGGGAGAAGTGTCTAGATAAATATGAATCAAAGTACAGAGCTGAGAATGTGTTACATGATTTATAAGATATGGGGGTAAGTGCTAATAGAATGGTAATAACATTTGATTTATATCTTGATGCAGAAAAGAAATAGCTAAAAGGATAATAAAAGAAAAATAAAAGGATAATAAAAGTTGAGTGATAATTTTCTGGATTTCATTCCTTTCCTAAGAGGCACTTGGGGACATATACTAAAGTTTCCAGCCTTTCAGTTGCCACTTATTCCTTAATTAATGCATGATTGTTAACATATAGGGAGGTTGGGGAAATGTGAGAAGGGTGTATACCAAGAAACAAAATCTGGAGATAGTATTAGTATATTTCATACAATAAGATTTTATTAATATCATATTTTTCCTAGGCACAGTGTTTGCAAAAAGAAAGACACACAGAAGAAAGAAAAACTAATCAAATTATATTCTAACTCCATCAAATTAGGAAAACACACCTTATTCTTGTTCTTGTTCTCACTCACAGCAGGTAGAATATAGGTAGAGATACAGGGCACATAAAGCAAAACTACAACCATAATGTGAGAACTACAGGTTGAGGAAACTTTGCTTCACCCTGCAGAGGTGTATGTCCTAAGTAGAGTATGAGTATTTTAGAAGCCACCAGGACAAGAAAAATTAAAATACTCAACATTCCTGCATTGTCAGTAACTAAAATAAAAACAACATGAATATTTTTGAAGACCAGTTTCAAAAGAGGCTTCCTATCACACATGTACTGATTGATCTGATTGGGTCCACAGAAAGGTAATTTGAGGACCATGAGCAGTAGCACAGTAGAGTGCCAAAATGTCAAGACCCAGGACAGGATGACAAATACATTTCACTTTAGTCAGTTCATGATCACCTCGTAGTGTCGCTGGTGTTTGACAATGGCAACAAAAGCCATGGACACCAAGATTAATATTTCCATGTGTGCCAGGAAGTGATCAGTGAAGATCTTGATCATACAGTTGTTTTTGGAAATGATTTTTGTCTCCACAGCTAAGTCTCTTATTAGCTGGGGAACAACAATGGAGGTGAATAAGAGGTCAATGAGGGAGAAGTGGCAGAAAAAGTAGTACATTAGTTGTTCAGTTAGATGGCTGCAGGTGATGGCGAGGGAGATGAGGAAGTTCCCCATGAAGACCGCCAAGAAAAAGAGAAGGAACAAGAAACAGAAAAGTATCTCTGTCTGCTATTCGCCAATAGCCCCAAGAATACAAATTCAATGACATGGTTCTGATTATCCATGAGGGTAAGGTGAGTGCAGAATCCATGCAAGAAACTTAATTTATACGAAGTAATACATAACATAATATTAAATATTTAACAGCATTTTAAGCCTTAACGTGATGAAAAACGTGATGAAAAAAATATATTTTGATGATTGTCTTAGGACAATTCCTAGCACCAATTATTAGCCTGAATTTGTACAATCACTATGAAAATATAGTGAAAATATTACTTTTGATAGATTGAATAAATAATCTGCATTCTCATTTGTGTATACTACAGCATAATAAAATCTGATGTTCTTAATGTTAAGGTACAGTTTCCATCAAAATTCAAATTTTCTACTAGAGAAAACAGAATGTGCCATGCTATAAACTTACCTTAGTTGACACAGATAAGCCTAGTCAATTTCTTGAAGGCAGTTTGTTAGAAATGTAGGAAAATCTTATTCCTGTCGATAGCAAACATAAATGGCCATATTCCTGAAAATTACATTAATTTTGAAACTACTTTTTTAAACTAAAATTCAATTTATATATAATGCACTAAACCTTTTTATACTAATGAAATTATCTTATGCTGCAAGAGAAATTATGTTCCTAAGAATGAAATTAGATGGAAAAAATTTAAATAACACATAAGCACCCTAAAACTTACTGAGTGGGATTTTCTCAAAACCAAAATGCCATGAGAGATTCGCTGACCAAGAAGTCTGAGTGGCCTTCTGGTTAGATTTAGGCTGCATCAGGAAGAATTCCCCTTGAGATACTTATTCTGTTAATTCTTCTCCATTATTTAAATCTGAAGTAATTACAGAAAATTACAAATGAAAAACAGAAAAAAAGCTAGGTGAAATTCTCAAAAATGTTTTCAAATTCTCAAAATGCCTTGGGAACTTTAACAAGTTTTCAAGGAGAGCAGATTTTAAATATTCACTATATTCAACAGGATTGGAAAGAGAAGTGGATCTTTATTCCACAGAGAAGCAAGCTAGGACTTTTGAATGCAGATTTACCATCTTCAACACCAGCTTAAATGAAAATAAACAAAAAGAATTTGAAAGACCCACAAAAGCTACCCTATGTATTTATTTCCTCTGAGTCATCTATTTTATGCCTGAAAGAAATTTGGTCTAGAGGAGCAGAATATAATGTTCCCTGGCAATGGAAAAATTAATAGGACTTTGAAAGTTCTTAGAAATTAGATTCCCAGAATCTCTACCAGAATCTCACCAAATATCAGTAAGCCCTTGCCTATGGCTAAGTCCTTTGTGCCTCTGGGCATTTACTTTACACCTTTGACTTGGCCTGGCTCTGGAGGCCCCAAGATGCTTTGCTCAGACCCAGAGCAGGGCAGGAAATTCTGCTGGTTCTGTGCTACTGTAGCTTTCTGACAAAGGCAATATCTTTGCTGATTGTAGATATATTCAGCCATAGATGCAATCAAATTACAAATGATTTAAATCCATGAAATACCCTCATAATAACAATCACATCAGTGCTTGCTTGGTCAAATAACTGGACACTACAACCCAGCCAACTTGATATATGTACTTAATCATCAAACTCTATTTAACCCATCAATGTTCAACACTAAATAAAACCCAGGTTTTGCAAAATATGCTGATTTTTTTTGCTGTTGTTCACATCTTTGAAAATAATCTCTTATTATATACCATCATTCATTTATGAAATTTGAATCTATGTTTTCTCTATGATCCAGAATGATAGGAGAATTTAATATCACCTCAATACACATGAAGCAGAGTAGAATAAAGTTTCATGGAAAAAAGATAAATTCACCTTCACAGTGGAGCAATTAAATACTCACTTTTCAATTACTGATAAATAAATCAGGCAAAAGTAAGGAATAAAAGATTAAACAAAAGAATAATGTGTGTATAATATGTGAGGTACAGATTGAGATTCATTTTCCATGTGTGCAGAATTCCACATTTTTCACCAACACTGTTTGAAAACATTTTTCTTTCCCCACAGCATTGCCTACATTCCTTTGTTTAGGTTTAGTTGAGCATATATATGTGGAAATATATCTTGACTGTCCATGGTGTTCAAGAGTTCTATTTGTCTATCTTTATGAAAGTACCATGTCAATTTGATTGCCATAGCTTTATAATATGCCTTGAATTCAGGAAGTGTAATTTCTCCAAATTTGTTCTTTTGTAAATTTGTGTTGGCTAATATTGATGATTTGCATTTCCCATTTAAATATTAGAATTAGGTTTTAAAATAAAAAAACAGCCACTTTGGAATCTTTGGGATGATAGCATTGTATTTAAGGCTTAATTTTTTGGTTGTATAAAGGTATTTTTAAAATTTTGGTTTGCCATTTATGAATACAGGCTGTTGCTCCATTTATTATGGCATTCTTTAATTTTCCTTGTCAATGTCATGTAGTTCTCAGTATAGATACCTTGCACATGTTTTATCATGTTTCATTAACTATTATTAGATATTTATTTTAACGTATTTAGTATTTTATGATTTTATATTATCATTTTTAAAAATTCAATTTCTGATTATTTGTTAAAAGTATAATTTTTTATTATCAGTTTTTAATATTGATCTCAAATCCCCAAAATCTGCTAATCTCACTGATTTTAGAAACCAGCATCATCCAGAATGTATAAGAGAAGTAAACCTCTCTCTATTTACTGGTGATGTTTTATTTCTAAAAAGCAAATCTGAACTAATGTACAGGAAAAAAAACATTATATTTTATGGGTATCAGAGAAATGTTGGCCTAATAGAATGAGTTAAGTTAAATTCCTTTCCGTTCCATTTCCTGGAACTTTTTGCATAGAATTGGTATTATTTCTGTTTTAATGTTTGATGGAATTCACAAATGCAGCTATAGAGACTTGAGGATTCCTCGTGGAAAGATTTGAAAGAACACATCCAATTTCTTTAAGAGATATAGCACTACTGAAATTGTCTATTATTAATTTTAATGTGCTTTGTACTTTATATCAAATTTCTAATTTAAATTGTTGAATTTATTGGCCTTAATGTATTAATAGTATGCCTTTATTTTCCTTTTAAAATCTGTACAATGTGTAATGATATCACCTCTGTCATTAAGAAATAAAATGTTTGGTAATCAGTTATCTAAGTGACCTAGGTATCAAGATACATGAAAATAAAAGCTAATTAAATCCAAATCATATAGAGCTAAGGAGGTAATAAAAATAAGAAAAGAATTCAATGGTATAAATAACACTAATAAATACAGAATATCAACAAAGCCAAAAGTTGGTTATATAACAGGATTAATAAAAGTCAGAATCCTTCAGCATGATTAATCATAAGGAAATAGAAAAAACAGAAATCAACAATATGATTGAACTCTTTTTACTTTTTGTTTAGGTACCAGAGTTGGAGATTGAACCTAGGACTTTGAATGTTGGAAGCTGTTGCTCAACCACTGAGCTACCCTGGCTCTTCTGAGCTGTTTATTTTGTTTGTTTGTTTGCTTGCTTGTTTGTTTTTGTTTTAAGAAGGTACCAAGAATTGAACCCTGAACTTCATATATGGGAAGCAGGTGTACAACAATTTTAACTACATCCATTCCCATTTGAAACTCTTATATGTTGCTGTTAGTAGGGTAAAATTACAAAAATACCTTGAAATTCTCTTTGAGGACATCTACTAAATCTGACATAACATATGATATTCTACTTCTACGTAGATAGGATCCTTCCAAGTATTTATTACTATTATTTGCATGTCTATCAGCAACGTATTATAAATAAGTAGTAGTTAGAGGTTCATACCCGGTCGTAGCAGGGAAAATGACTGTCATGAGCAAATGGTTACACTTCAGCATGCCTGCTCTTCCTTATAATCAATTTCTAAGTGTGGATGAGCAAATTATTCTCAAAGAGGTAAAAATAAATTACCCTTGGATTTAAAGTGAAATTATATACCACTTCAGAGTTACACAGCAAAAACTTCTCTGAACAGTATTCTCTTTGACAGCAAGGGACTGACTCATCAATAAATTTTAGCCCACCCATGCCATATACACACAGACACACACAACATAAACACCTAGGCAAACATACATATAAAGATATTTCTTTTTTTTTTTTTTTTTTTTATTATGGGTAAAAATCAAAATTCTCACAATACATACAAACATTTGTAAAATGATATATAAATATATATGCATATATGTGTATTTGCTTACAAAAATGTTATTTTTATATATATATACATATATTTTAAGAGGTGCTTAGATTACCTAAAATATTATACGGAACCCACTCGGATTCCCATGTTGCCCACCTCCCACTGGTGATTCTTGTAATGCAAGAAATTATAAAGATATTTCTTTATTCATATTCATATCACTTATTCCTTGGATAAGTAGTACATTAAACCATATCAGATATAACTATAAATAACTAACTAGTCAGAGCTAATATCCTTTGGAACAGAGGTAAAACATCTAAAGAGGAGATCCTGGCATCAAAGGCAAACATTGCTACCCCTTTGTTATTTCTTGGATTTCCCAATGATGGTGGGGCAGGAGAAACTCAATCAAGAAAGCACTGTGTGGAAGTAACACAAACATTCTACCGAGGAATGACAAGTACCTGGCAGCAGGGAGAAAAGTCTGGAGAAATGGGAACCAAGGCATGGAGAGAGGTTGGATTATATGTTCTTGTGCTTAAATGTGGGAATCAGCATTAACTGGGAAAATAGTATTTCCTTGATG
This sequence comes from Tolypeutes matacus, assembly GCA_026826555.1. NCBI lineage: Eukaryota > Metazoa > Chordata > Mammalia > Cingulata > Chlamyphoridae > Tolypeutes > Tolypeutes matacus. The sequence goes on from JAKSZT010000663.1 coordinate 1,740,129, forward strand.
TAGAAAATAAATAATTAAAGGATATTTTAGGAGGGTGATGGTCTGCTAGATTTCATGCCCTCTTTGATTTACACTTGGGGATATATTTTAAAGTGTTTGTCTTTGTAGATGTCATTTATTTCATCATTAATCCATAATTGTTAGTGCCATAGGAAATATTCACATGAGAAAGGTAATACACTCAAATAAAAAGAGAAGCTGCTGCATTTGAATACTGGTTAGAATATTTTTTAATGGAAGATACATGTTGTTATATCATGAGTTTGTTAAATATGAAGGCTTTATTTTTCTCTTTCTTAAATAATGAAATTCAAAGTCTTGTAATAAAATATTTCATGATCCAAACCTTTCCCTGAAACCTTTATACTTTGACATATTATCTTATGATGCTTTTCCAAAGATTAGTTAAAATTGGCAATACTTTTGTTCTATTATTAGTAATGTGACAAAATAATCATTTGACACATTCTGTTCAACAATAAGAGCCATACTTAAATTTATCTCCATCATTATTTATTCCTATTATTCATCCTTCTTTGTGCATTACCTCCAGAATGAGTACAATTCTTGTACTCTATGTACATATTCTGGATCACTTCCTAATTATCTTTATTTTTTATTTTTTATTTTTATAAATATATATGCATATATGTGTATTTGCTTACAAAAATGTTGTTTATATATATATATATATATATATATATTTTAAGAGGTGCTTAGATTATCCAAAATATTACACGGAACCCACTGGGATTCCCATGTTGCCCACCTCCCACACCTCCCATCACATCCCACACAAACATCTCCCACAGTGTGGCCCACCACCCTCAATGAACTTACACATCCTGGAACCTTGCCACCAACCATAGACCACAGTTCACACTGTAGACCACACTCTCTCCCACTCAGTTCTGAGTGGTGTGTGCTGATTTAAAATGGCCTATATCCGTTGCCACAACAGTACTCAGGACAACCTCCAACTCCCAAAGAAGCCACTGTATTTCAACTGCTCGTCCCCTCCCTACCCCAAAAGTGTCAAGTGGCCACTGGCTCCACCTCATTGTTATAATTTCTTGCATTGCTAGAATCACTATATGTGAACAAGAGAATACCATCAAGTCCACTCTAGTCCATAGTTCTTCCCCCAATCCTGAGGGGACTGGGATGGTGATGTCCACTCGAACTCCAAGTGAGAGAGGGCTTATATCCCATGGATATAGTGGGTGGGATGATCCTGCCTGCAGATGCAGGCCCTCTCCATTCCCTGGGATGGCCATTTCCCATCGTTGTCTCCTCACCAGGTGACTTGGATGAGTCCATTGAGCTGTAGTGTAGGAGTTACAGCTAAATAATATATATCTAATTATCTTTAAATAATATATCCTAAAATAATAATAAAATTATTATTTTAATTATCCTTCTTTTCATATAATCCTGTAATCTATTCCCCTCTCCATTAATATAAATGCTCAGTGTCTTAAGAGATAATTTTTTAGGAATGGCATTTTATCAAATTTTCTCCTGTTTTCTTCAGGAACTATTTCCCTGAAGTCTCATTTATGGGATATTCAAAAGATTATTTGCTTTATTTATTGTATCACAATGTTTTGGCTTACAGATTTCTTTGTTATTATAACAAATCTCTTTCTTTTACTTATTTTGTTTCCATATTAATATGAAAAGTCTTTGTTTCTACATCTAATTACTATCCATTTACTTATCAATTTTAGGTAAGTATGGAGGAGTCAACACAAGAATTATATAATTCATTTCCTTGAAGTATATGGGAATTAATTTTCAATTCTGGTCAACAGGTGGCACAAGTAATCAGCCTTCCAAACTGCTGATTTTCTATCTTCCTAGCTATTTTTTATGGGACTTCAGGAACATGGACTCCCAGGAAATGGGAAAGATGTATCACTCCTTGTTGCCTAATTTTGAAGGCTTCTAGAGTATGTATGGATAAATATCAAATATATAAATTTGTATTTATTGCTTAAACTATAGATATAACCTCTCCGTTACAACAGCGTGTAGTAACATGTCACCATGTGGTCTTTCTAGCAACATGAACTGTTAAATAAAATATGCAGTAAGTTTTTCCCTAAAATTAATTCCTCAATATAGCATTGCCTTAATTGCTTTGACCTAGATGGTTTCTTTGCAGCTACTCTATCAAGTTCATCTCAATCCCTTACAAAATTAATTATGTTTCTAAATTACTTTTTTATGGTAGAATTAGTATTTGATTGCATGAAACCTCTAAGTCTTAGTAAACTCATCCATTGTATCATGATAGTAATAGAAAAATTAATCTATCATGGCTTCTATTTTTGATTCCCCATTAATTGTGTGCTTCCTTTGAAAATAACATGTGACACCAAATCTTTCTCATTGCATTTTTCATCTCTGTATTTCTGAGAGTATAAATTATGGGATTTAACATAGGTGCAATGATGGTGTAAAATAGTGCAATTATTTTATCCTCAGGGTAAGTGCCAGGTAGTTTAAGGTAAACTTACCATAAACTAAGGTAAGTTTAAGGTAAGATTAAAGGCCCAAAGAATAAGACAATCACTATGATATGAGACCCACAGGTAGAGAGGACTTTGCAAATTCCTTCAGCTGAATGATTTTTTAAAGTGAAAAATATAATGACATAAGAAACAAATAAGATAACAAAGGTTACCTATGTGTCGATACCTGAATTAGCAACCAAAAGGACACCTGTGATGTAAGTATCAGTACAAGCAACTTTTAGCAGTGGGAAGATATCACAGAAATAGTGATCAATTACAATTGGGACACAAAAGGACAACTGGATTGTCATAGATAATTGAGGAATTGAGTGTACAGCCCCTTCCACCCAGGCAGCCAAGACTAGAAAGTTGCATCTTGTCCTGTTCATGATAGTCATGTAGTGCAGAGGTTTGCAGATTGCAATGTAGCAAACAAAGGTCATGATAGTAAGAATGAAGATCTCAATACTTCCAACGAAGTGTATGGTAAAGACCTGCAACATGAAATTTCTGTAGGAGATGGTTTTTGTCCCCACTAACAAGTCACTGATGAGTTTGGGTGTAACACTTGAGGCATAACAGATGTCCATACAGGATAAATGGCTGAGGAAATAGTACATGGGTCAGTGCAAAAGGGAACTGCATCAAATGGAAAAAGAATCAGGAGGTTTCCTACTAATATGGAAACATATAACAGAATAAAAAGAGCACAAAGCAAAATATTTGTATGTCCTTACAATAAGAAAGTCCCGAAGGAATGAATTCTGAGATGTTACTGTGATTTTCCATGCATTTCGGTTTGGTATTTATTGTTAAGTATCTGAAAAGCAAACAAACAAACATTAATTTGATTAATCACAATAATATAAAATTTACCACAATAATGGATGGACACACAGAGTATTAATATTAATTATTAGTTACATACAGTATTGTACTGCTTTTTAAAACATGTCTCATTGTATAAAATATTGTGGATTTATTTTATAGTAGGCACAAATAGATATTTTATTAAATTATTTGACCTTTAGAGATTAAAGTTTAAGTATTAGTTTGATCATCAAGTATACATTTTACTTTTGTTAATTATATTATTTCAGAAAGAGCAAATGTTTAATTTATCTCATAAAAATAAAACTGTTTTGTATATATTTTAAAATATTGCTTTAGCCATTGAATCAAATTTACATCTTCTAGCATCAACTGGAAAACTTCCAAGAATCATCCAAAAGTGAATCAGCAGATACAAATGTTTAAAGCACCCAGTGTAAAGTGGTAAAATTTAAGGAAGAACCAAATACATTCTGGAGTTAATGTCCAAAATAACTGAAATAAAAAATTTCCTAGAGTTTCAGTGGCCAATTAGAGCTGGAATAAGAAAGAAACAGGAAACTTGAAAATGAGAAATGTAATTAATCAGTATAAAGAGTAGAAAGAAAAATAATTTTAAGTTAAAATCCTAAGAAACCAGTGAGGGCATCATCAAGCTTACCAAAATATACATTATAGGAGACCAGGAATGAAAAGAAATAGAGAAAGTGACAGAAAGTATATTCAATGAAATAATGTCAGAATACTTCCCAAACATAAAAAAAGACATGAATATACACATTCAAGACTCACAATGAACACTAAATAGGATAAGCTTGAAGAGAACCATGTCCAGACATATTATAATCAAACTATGGAATGGCAAGCAAAAAGAGAAAATTCTGAAAAATGAAAGAGAAAAGTTACATGCAATTTACAAGGGTAAATTGTAAATTTACAAGGGTAAATTGTAAATTTACATGACCCTTGTACATGGGTCAGTGCAAGATTAATAACCAATTTCTCAACAGAAATCATGTGGGCCACCAACCTCAATGAACTTACACAGCCCATAAAATAATAGTTTTTCAGATGAAACCATATTTTTGAGCTTTTACTCTATATTGAACTCCTTTCTAAGAACTTTCTTTGCATTCTTTCACAATAAATATGCAAAGAGCAAAAAAAAAAACATGTGGGAAGTAGACTGTGGGATGAAATATTTAAAGTGCTAAAAGAAAATTATTTCTAGCCAACAATTTTATAACCAGTGAGACAATCTTTCAAAAATGAGGAAGATATTTATCTAACATTCCTAAATAAAGAAAAGTGGAGGAAATTCCTTACCACTAGACCTATGCTACAAAAAGAATCATTATTCAAATTCACCACCAGCCATTTCTCTTTTCAAGCACTGCTCAAAGTTCTACACACTTGGAGGATTTCACTTTACCAGTGTACTGCAGGGATATACCAGAAGAGGCTTTCCTTTTTCTTATAGAACCTGTATATCAGGCAGAACTGTGTGTAAACAAAGCCCAAATTTTCTCCTCCTCAATCAAATGATTTTAGGGAACTCCCTAAGAAGCCATAGTTGTGAGTTTGAAAAAAGATGGTAATGTAGCAGGATTGAGAGGCCATGGACATTTAAACCATTTCTTCATGTAAATTGTTTGTGCCTTCTGGGCCTGCTAGATCCCTATTTGGTACATACTACTCCATTTTATGATGGAGTGCTGCTGTGCTTGCCCAATGTTACGGCTTGGTGGGTCAGAAAACTACCAGGCCATGATAGGTAACTAATTTTGTATGTAGTGTAAGTTGCTTTGGTACTTTGCTATTGTCTTTCATCAACAATCATCCATTCATACAAGGAATGTAAGATCATTGTTTTTTAAGTAACAGGAATTTATTGTCTCAGTTTTGAGGTTAGAAATCCAAATTCTAGGTAACAGTAAAATATGCTTTCTCTGAAGTCTATAGTGTTCTGGCGATGGCTTGCCACCAATTAATCTCTGACTTCATCACATGACCATCTGTCAATAGCTGTCTCTTCCTGTGTCTTGTACTTCTGTGCCTAAGATTCCCTTGCTTATAAGGACTCAAGGCATACCTCATTAAAATCCACCCAGTTTCAGATATTACTCATCCATAAGGTCATTTTTAACACATGAATGTCCAATTGCTATTACAGCATTTGTTAGAGTATCTTTTCTCTATTGAATTTCCTTTGAACCTTTTATTGAAAAGCAATTTAGTATATATGAGTATCAAGATCAATCCATTTCTGAGTTTTCCCTTATGGTTTAGTATGTGTTGGATTTTTCTACTTGACTCATATCCAGAATGTTCAAAACTAATAATCATAATGGTATATAGAATATTACCTACTAGAAACCTAGGGAACGTTATGTAAGAAAACTCTCAACTTTTACATAAAATTCATTAACACCATGTCCAGGGAACTTTTATGTCATAAATATCTTTAGAAAGTATTTTGTTTCCCTTTTCTCAACTGCCTCAGTTTGGATTTACTTTCACTTCCTAGAAGTTTAAAATAAGTTCTAATTATTCTTTCTGTTCTATGTTTGAGCATTTTAAATCTATTCTCTATATTATACCCCATTTACAAACCTTTGGTAATATCCTATGCCTTACATAATGATGTTGATATTCCTTGGCATGGCATACATCACTTTTTAAAATCTTATTCCAAGATACCACATTAGCCACATTCCTTACCAGGCTCTAATAGTTAGTATTGAAATTACTGCAGTTTCTAAAGAAAAGATGTCAGATTCTTTAGTAATTTGCTATTGACTTTTATCACCATGATGAATGGGAGAATTAGTGTTTGTTGGTTTTAACTTCAAAATTTGGGCTGAGAATGAATATGGACAGAGCTAAAGGAAGGGAAACTAAAACCCCATATGTGGATAAGTTTGAATTTGTCACTGAACTATAGAATCCAAGGTAAGTTGGTATTCAGTGTCTAATGATAGACAAACCAAGAAATATCCATGATATTATTTATGGTATCAGGTTTGTTGGAGTGGACCCTCCCCTTCCCATTAAATCAAGGAAATTTATCAGCAGCAGAGATTCCCTGGAAGTAATCAATTTTTCATATAACTTTGTCTCCTTTATGAACCAAAAAACTATTGGTTCTGGAAGCTGAATTAAGGGCCAGGTATAGGAAAATATAGTACTGACTTCCACAGATATTGAAAAAGTAGAAAATGAAGTCTATATATTGTATAAAGGCTCAGCTGTCCCCTGGTTATGGGCCTTAAAGGCCAAGGGGAATTGTACCCATTTCCCAGGCAGGAATGCCTGAAAGATAGAGAAAAATCAAAACATAAAGGGCAAGAGGGAAAGAAAATAGAAGAGGATCCAAAGACTAATGTCTACTAGAATATAGGTAGGGCAGAGCCCATGGTTTAAGATTTTGAGTTTCAAAGAGCTATTATGAAATATCTTTGAATCTATGAGCTAGGATAACATTGATAAGGAAGTGAGATTGGTGGTCATTTTTTCTGTTCCCACTCTGTGGAGTGCCTCTTTACTCATCTTTTAACTTTAATTAATCTTTTCAGACTCCACTCAGATATCATTTCTCCTAGGTCTCAAATCTGCAATAGTTTTCTGGAAGGCACAAAATAATTTTACAGAATTGAACATAAAGATGTCTACCAGTACTTATTATAATTTTAAAACCCAATATATTTTATGTGAGGATAATGTACTTAATAATTACAAGTTACAGTATTTTTGCAAAAAATAGGGAGGGTTGTGGGAAGATGATAACAAACTAATCAGCAGAATTCAATGCTCTCACAAAAACAACAGAGAAAGCACCAATAGTTGTCCAAAAGTTAACTCCACATGCTCTGGGGTTAAGCAGGCAAGGCCAGTGCTACACAACTCCCAGGAGAGTGAGGGACAGAGAGAAGGAGAGGCCAAAATGACAAGTGTGAATTTCTAAGCCCCCATGGCAGCTGGGAAAGGATTCCCTCCACCACCCTCAAGATATTAAGCTGGGGTAAACCCTGGCTCATGGTAGCTGACTGAGAGTGGTACAGACATATTGCTCCCTGTCAGCTGTTTCAAGGATAAGGGGAGGGGAAATCAGTGGGGTTTTCTGCAGTGAATTTGGTCAACAGAGCCTACTTTGAGTCTCTCCTCTGGAAATTCAAAACAGGAACACAGGAAAGCCCAGACTGAAACACCTCCCTGAATGTGCACTGACGAGTGCCATCTACTGACTAGTTGGGAAATCGAGTGGGGGAAAAAAAAACACAAAACACTGTGATACTGTCAGTATCCTATCCCTGGGAGAAGTTTGCACCCTGTTAGTGAGTCCTGGCCTGATTTTGATAACTTAAGTCAGGCAATTTTAAACACTTAGAATATGTTGAACCAAATATCAAAGAAAAGCTGTGGAAAAAAAATAGGCAAGGGAGAAATTGGCCATGGGAGTACATACACCAATTCAGATCTCTAGAAATCAGCAACAATTTAACAGCCATACTAGGAAACAGGAAGAAATGACCCAGCCAAAGGAACTAACAAAATATCCTGAAGAGATACAAGACTTAAGACAATTAATCAGTGATAATCTCATAATTCTCCTAAATCACTTCAAATAATTTAAAGAAAATATTAATAAAGAAATAAAGGATATTAAGAAGACACTGTTTGAGCATTAACAAGTTGAAAGCCTGCAAAGAAAACTAAGACCTTATGGGAATGAAAGACACAAATGGATAAGATTAAAAATATTTTACAAGAGGACAACTAGCAAGATGGCAACAAAGTAAGGAGCTCCTAGAGTCAGCTCATTCTATAGGACAGTTAGTAATCACACAGAGTTATCTAAAGCACCTATTTTGGGGTTCCAGGGACCGGAAGAGCATCCTGCAACATATTTGAAGGAATATAAAGAGGAGACTGCCCATCTGCAGAGAAGATTCATAAGTAGAGCACTCCATGCCAAGGAGGTTAGTGCGCATCATCCACTGGCAGCACAAACTGCCTCGGGAGCTATTCTGCAGCTGGAATTGGAAGCTCTGATTCTCAAAATCAGGGGAGGAAGAGATGTTTGGGCACCAACATGAGCTACTAATTATTAAATTCAGTAAGCTAAAGTATAATCTTAAGAACAGCCAAAATTTGAAACTGTCCAAGTCAGAAAGAAGCTGGTAGCTGCCATTTTAACTCTGCCCTTGGCACAAGGAGAAGTTGGGCAGTCTGAAAATCACAGTGTTTGTAGGAACTGGTTTCTTTGCATCCAGTTCAGATTGCAGCTCTAGTCTAAACTCCAGCCCCACCTCCAGTAGGGAAGAAGCTGGAGGGACCTGCACCAGCCTCTCTAGGATGAGGCTGGTGCTCATCCTACTCTGGCAGTGCAATCTACCTCAGGAGCTATTCTGTGGTTGGAACTGGAAGCTACATTTCCCAAACACAGGGGAGGAAGAGATGGTTGGCCACAGACTTCAGCTACTAGTTAGAAAATTCAGCTGGCAAAAGTATAATCCTAAGAACAGCTAAAATTTGAACCTGTCCAAATTGGAAAGAGACCAGTAGCTACCATATTGACTCTGCCCCTGGCATGAGGGGAAACCGGGTTGACTGAAAATCACAGTGAGGATAGGGACTAGCTTCTTTCACCCAAACTGGCCTTCAGCGCTAGCCCAGGCTTCAGCCCCACCTTTAGCAAGAAGGAACCTGGTGGTCCCTGCCCCAGCCTCTCCAGATAACTGAAGGTACATTCTGCTGGCACAGACTGAATAGTTGGAAGTCTTTGGGGTCAACTACAGTCGTTTTGGATCCCCACAGCATAGATTACTGTCCATACCTGCAGCTCCATCTCCATCCCAGGCAAGGGAGAAAGGGGCCTGAAGCTTCATCAGACTCTCTGGGCAACTACAGTCCAGGCCTGCACAACTTGAATTATTACACATAGCTGTGACCCAGTCCCTACCCCTGGCAAAGGAGAAAGGGAGGAGAAGTTATATTGGTCCAATGAGGACAATGAGGACAGCTTGAGGCTTCACAGCTTACAGCAACAACTACATCCTTGGCACCTACTACAAAAACAACAAGGGAGAAAGGGCAAGAAAGGAAAACTAAATGTTAATCTGTGCAGAACTTGAAAAAAGTTGTTTGTAAACCTTTGGAAATGCTTAGAAATGGTTAAAGCATAACTCGGTATTTGTAACCAGCAGTACTATTGTATGGGTATGAAGGTGGTTGAAAGGGAAAGTCTAAGGTAATGCATATTAATAGAAGGAAAGATAAAAACGGTGACATGGACTCTATAAGATAATAAAACCACATATAAAACACAAATATGGTTGATATTGCATATATAAGATAGTTTTTACAAAATATAAAATACATATATACAAGAGAGATGAAAAAAGAATAGCAGCTATGGACATCAGGAGAAGCATTGAGAGATTGAGAGGTGATGAGTTTTGGTTGTTTGCTTGTTTGTTTTTATTATTATTATTATTATTATTATTATTATTATTATAAAGAAAGTGCTCTAAGAATGACTGAAGTGATACCCCTTGAGTACCTGTCAGGTAGCTGTCAGGAGCCCCACATTATTTCACTTCATAGTTCTTTTATTTCTCTTCTAGTATAAGGATGAGTTATTCTTGGCAAAGTCCAAGGGGTGGGATAAAAATGCTCTATGCCTGAGTCTGCAAGAAAGCTCCCAGGAGAATCAAAACTGTCTATTCAACAAATGGTGCTGGGAGAACTGGATATCCATATCCAAAAGAAAGAAGGAGGTCCCCTATCTCACACCTTATACAAATTTAACCCAGTATTGACCAAAGACCTAAACATAAAAGCTACAACCCTAAAACTACCAGAAGAAAATGTAAGAAAACTTCTTCAAGCTCTTGTGGTAGGTGGTGGTTTCTTAAACCTTACACCCAAAGCATAAGCAAATAAAGAAAAAATAGATAAAGTGGACATCCTCAAACTTAAATGGTTTTGTGCATCAAAGGACTTTGTCATGAAGGTGAATATGCAGCCTTGTCAAAGAGAGAAAATATTTGGAAATCACATACCTGATAATGGATTGATATCCATGTTAGATAAAGAGATAATACAACCCACAGAAAGGACAAGCAGCCCAATTTTAAAAAGTGCAAAAGACTTGAATAAACCTTTCTCCAAAGAGGAAAAACAAATGGCCAAAAAGCACATCAAAAATTTTTCAACATCATTAGCTATTAGGGAAATGTAGATAAAAACTACACTGAGATCATTTCACACCTTACAGAATGAGCATTATTTAAAAAACAGAAAACTACAAGTGCTGGAGGTGATGTGGAGAAATAAGAACAATCCTTCACTGTTGGTGGGAATGTAAAATGGTGCAGCATTTGTAGAAGAGAGTTTGGCACTTTCTCAAGAAACAAAATACAGAAATTCTATATGATCCAGCAATCCCATTACTAGTAATATATTAGGAAGAACAGAAAGCACGGGCACGAACTGACATTTGCACAGCGATGTTCATAGTAGCATTATTCACAATTGCTAAAATATGGAAACACCTAAGTGTCCATCAACTGATGAGTAGATAAACAAAAGGTGGTATATGCATACAATGGAATGCTATTCATGTGAAAGAAGAAATGAAATCAAGATGTAGATGGAAACATGGATGAAGCTTGAGGACATTATGTTGAGTGAAATAAGCCAGACACAAAAGGACAAAGATTTTATGGTCTCAATAATATGAAGTAAAATGATGAGTAATACCATGGAGGTAAACTATAGAGTATAGGTTACAAGAAAATAGAATGCGAGTTGAGAATGGGAGCTGATGCTTAATACATGTAGAATTTTTAATAAGGTTATTGTAAATGTATGGAAATTAATAATGTTTATGGTAATACATTATAATGAGTATAACTAACACTGCAGATTTATAAATGTGATTGTGGCTAAAAGAGGTAGTCTGTGGATATAATATTTCAACTGAAAGGAAGCTAGAGAATAAATGTGGAGACTATAACATAGTGATTTTGATGGTGATGAAGATTGTGGTTAACAATATGAGTATAAGAATGTTCTTTTAAAAAGTGTTAAGAATGTGGTGAAACCTGGGAAAATTACAACTAATGTAACATATGGATAAACTGTAATATAATTTTTGTAGCCATGGCAAAGAAGTTTTTTTTTTTTTCAATTCTAAGGGACAACATTAGAAGGGTATAAAGGGGTATGGGATTTTACCTTTTGGAGTAATGAAAATGTTCTAAAATTGACTGAAGTGATAACAGCAAAACTCTGTGAAGAATATGAGAGCCAATGAGTGTACACTTCAAATGGGTTGTGCAAAGCATGGGACTGTATAACACAATGAATCCTGTTGTGGAAGATGGACTGTGGTAAACCAAACAAATATGAGAACTTTCTCTCATGAATGACAACAAGTACATGATACTAATACATACAGGGTGTCAATAACAAGGTGGTTTGGTAGAAAAATACACCAAATGTAAGATATTGGCTATTGTTAGTAATGTTTTGATGATGGTCTTTCATAGTTTGTAACAATTGTTTCATAATGCAAGATGTTAGTGATGGGGTGATGTATGGGAGCCCTGTATGATGATATACATTTTTGTTTTGCAAGTTCACAACTTTTACTATACACTTATTGTTTACAGATATTCATGTATGAATAATAGACTTCAATTAGAAAGTTAGTAAGTTAAAAAATGTTTAAAATATAAGAAAGGAAAAAAGTTAACAGTCCCCTCCTTTGAAACCTATGCCAAATTAATTTTTCCCTTAACCTTACTCTAAACAAACAATAATATTATCCTTAACCTTAAACCTAAACCTCACTCAATATTTTCCCCAATCCTCACTCTAATGTGAACTTAACCATAACCAAACCCAAATGTTATACCAAATTCTGACCTTAACACTACCCATAAATCTAAACATTATATTAATACTAAATTTAACCCAAACCTTGACTCTAATTGTGAATATAATTCTCACACTGAACCTAATCATTAATACCAACACTAACAACACACATAAATTTAAACCTTATCCTAACATATAGTACCTCCTAACCCTTAATCTAACCATAATATTAACCCCAAACCAAAGTATATCCCTAACCCACCTCCTAATTCTAGTCCTAACCTTAAACCTAAAAAGAACACAAACCTAAGCCTAACCTAAGGCAGAATCTTCAAACAAACCCTAACCCTAACAAAAACAAAAACTTTAGACTAAACATAACACTGAATAAAAGCTTTATCATTATCCTAACCATAAGTAAAGCTAGCACTAACCCTAAACTGAGCCTTAACTCCAAAACATCATTCCCATAATGAAATGCCCACAATAAACCCTAAACCTATCTTTAAATCTAACTCTAATGACACCCTAAGTTTAACTCTAACCTAAGATTTATCACATTTCTAACACAATCCCTAGTTCTAACTGTAATCCACACCTTAACCGAAGTGCTAACATTGACCTTAACCTTAACCTTAACCATATCTCTAATCCAAAATTTTTACTAATTTTATTTACACACACTCCATACCCACCAAACATATATTCCTCCATTCTTCTTCTCCTATCCTCTGATAACCTCTAATCTAATTTTTGTCTGGATTTGATATTCTCAGACATTCTAATGATTTAACATCATACAATATTTGTCCTTTTGTGTCTTGCTTATTTTATTGGATATATTGTTTTTAAGGTACTACCATAGTTCAGGATATCTCAGAACTTCTTTTTTATGGTCAAATAATATGCCATTCTGTGTATGTACCACATTTCATTTATCCATTCATTTGTTGATGTGTACTCAGCTGTTTCTACCTTTTTGCTAAATCGAGTAATGTTGCTATAATATTGGTTTATGATTTTCTGTTTTAGACCCTGTTTTTCCTATCTTTGGGTATATACCTATAAGTGGGATGGCTGCATCACATGGTAATTCACTAATTCTTTTGAGGAACTGATGTGTTGCTGCTTTCCACCTCAAAAACATTTTGCATTCTCACCAACAATGCTATAAAGTTCCAATTTCTTCACATTTTCTCTAATGTACACTTATTTTCCTCTCTTATTTTCTTATTTTTTTGAGAAAAAGACCGTTTATTAAGTATGTATATTAACCTCTATCTGAGTTTAAATATATTAGCTCCTTGATTCACATATATAAGAAGTACTTGAGAAATAATATCTCTCAAATATGCTAAATAGGAGTTCATGTGTTTTTTGAATTGAGCCTCGCTAGTCGTAATTTTCACTGAAACTGTTCTGCATTCCTTATCTCAACTGGGTTTGCTGTCATTGGATATACTTTTCTTGAAAGCTAACACCTGCTTTAATATTTCACAGACATTTTCTGGGGTAGGTGCATAGTAATTTATGATTGTGTTCAGTCAGCAAATTTGAGAGTTTTCTATGTACAAGGTGCTAAGTATTAAAGGGAGCACATAATCAAAATATGAGCCATGACCCATAAAGCATAAACCAATCTCTTTGGAATTTTCAGCCCTGGTTTATTGTTTTAAGATATATAATAAATGTGCAGCAATTTCAGCTCTGATTTTCTTTTGTTTTAACATCAAGATCCCCTTCAATTTATTCACTTCTATTCTCCAATGATATCTTCTCCCTAATCTGTGGCACTTTACCACCCCAGCCAGTTTGAGATTCTTGCTGTCCCATAATCATCCCACGTGTATAACACAATGTATTTGCTTGTATTTTCTTTCTTTCACATCAACACATGTTAATGGATGCTCTCTTCCTTTCTTACTATGGCAGTCAGCATCCAGCCTTTGAGGTCAAGCTAAGTCCTATCTACAGCTACATAAGTTCCTTTTCTACATTTAACCCCTAAAGTACTTGTGGCATGACTCACTAATTTCATTTATTTATTTATTTTAAAATATATCTTTAAAAGATACATAAAAAAAAGATACTTAGATTGCATAAAATGTTACATAAGAATAAAAGGGATTCCCATATGCCCACACATTAAAAACTTCCCACATTAAAAACTTCTCTCATTAGTGTGGTACATTCATTGCAATTGATGAACACATTTTGAAGCATTGTCACTAACCACGGATTATAGTTTACATTGACGTTTATATTCTTTCTCACTCAATTCCATAGGTTATGGCAGAATATATAATGGCCTGTATATGTCATTGCAATGTCATTCAGGACAATTCCAAGCCCCACAAATGCCCCCGTATTACATCTCTTTTTCCCTTTCCCTGATTTCAGCACCTCCAGTGGCCATTATCTCCACATCAATGTTGTAATTTCTTCCATTGCTAGATTCCCAATAAGTCTATAGTAGAGTACCAGGAAGTCCACTCTAGTCCATATTTTATTCTCCAATACTGAGGAGACTGGGATGGTGATGCCCACTTCCCCTCTAATTAAGAGGGGGTTTTGATCCCATATTGCTGATTGATCCCATCTCTTGCTTGCAGATGTACACACTTTCAGTTCCTTGTTATGGTGGTTGTCCATCCTCCCCTCCTTGTTTGTTGTCTTGGGCAATTCCAATGAACTGGAGAGTAGGTGCTTCAACTCTGTTGAGGCTCAAGGCCCAGCTGGCACATGGAGAGCCCAGAGATTCAAGTCTCTTTGACATATACTTACCAACTTTAGCACCAAGTGTAGGTTCAAATAAAAGGGACAGAAGAGTCATGTGTATAGAAGTCACAACTGAGTCCAACTCTGTAACATTCAGGAACACAAACTCCAAAGTAGGGTCCATTGGCAAGGCACCAAACTCTGGAGCTATCTGCCATGACCATAGGACCTGGAGGGCTCCAGAGCTCTAAGGAGCCTCACTATTTAAGATAGTATCTACTTTGTCAGTCTATGAGATCCTGCTGAGATATGTATAAGCTTTGCCTCTCTGATGACCTCCTGACTCACTTTGAAGTCTCTTAGCCATATTAACTCATTTGTCTTTACCTTTTCCTCCTTTTATTCAATGTCTTTTTCCAGTTGCATCACCAGCCAGTGCTTGGTAATAACCCCCCAATGCCAGAGCACATCCCTGGGAGTCATGTTCCATGCTGGGGGTAGGTAATGCATTTGTTTGATGAGTTTGGCATTGAAAAGGCCACATTTAAGCAATATGGAGGCTCTCAGAAGGTAACACTTAGGCACCCTATTACACTAGGCTAAGTTGCAATTTCAGAAACAAAAAGCTAATCAGCATATTCATCAACATCAAGGGCCTATCACTGGATCATCTTCTTCACTAGGCATTGACCTTGTACTTGGGGTATGGTTGCGGTTCCATTAGAGAATGGGGCAGAGCTCCCCAGGATGGGAATTCAATATTCTTTTGGTTATTGTGTGTATCTCTACACACTGTGGCAATGCCCCATGAACATTTGAACCCATTTAGATCCTTTATATATATGTCCAGGTGAACTTTCTCTCATGTATTCCCCTTCACTGATATCCCAAAGCAATGATCTACACTGCTACAGTTGTAACCCTTCCTTGATCTAAAACTTCTTCAAAAATGAAGCCAAGAATAACACCAAATACAATTAATATGAAAATGTATTAATAATGATAGGTTTAAGCATAAGAAATAAAATACATAATAATTTAGAAAAACTAAAAACAGAAAAGAAAAAAGAGAAAAATTAAGGTATTAAAAAATGAAAAATATTAAAAATTTTTTGATGTTTTGCCTTTCATCACTGTATATCTGTTGTCATGTATGTATGGTGACAGTTTCTTCCATTTTTTCCCTAGTGTCTTACTTTTTTTCATTTTGTCTCCAAAGAAGTTTTAGGACACAGTAAAGTCACATATAGAATATAGAGGACATTCATATACTCAACATCCTCCCATTTTCTGCCTTCCTATAGTAATAACATTTTATATGTGGATGGTACATTTGTTACAACTGATGTACAAATATTGAACTATAACTACTAACCATGATCAATGGTTTACATTATGGTTTATGTTTTATGCCACACACTTTCATAAATTTTATATTTTTTATTTATTTTTTATTGTGGGTAAAAATCAAAATTTTCACAATACATACCAACATTTGCAAAATGATATATAAATATATATGCATATATGTGCATTTGCTTACAAAAATGTTATTTATGTATATATATATAAATATACTTTAAGAGGTGCTAAGATACCCAAAATATTACACGGAACCCACTGGGATACCCATGTTGCCCACCTCCCACACCTCCTACCACATCCCACACAAACATCTCCCACAAGTGTGGCCCACCACCCTCAATGGACTTACACATACTGGGGCCTTGCCACCAACCATAGACGACAGTTCACACCGTAGACAACACTCTCTCCCACACAGTTCCAAGTGGTGTGTGCTGACTTAAAATGGCCTACATCCGTTGCCACAAAGGTATGCAGGACAACTTCCAAATCCCAAAGAAGCCCCTGTATTTCAACTGCTCGTCCCCTCCCTGCCCCAAAAGTGTCTAGTGGCCACTGGCTCCACCTTATTGTTATAATTTCTTCCATTGCTAAATCACCATATGTGAACCACAAAATACCATCAAGTCCGCTCTAGTCCATAGTTCTTACCCCAATACTGAGGGGACTGGGATGGTGATGTCCACTCCACCTCCAAGTGAGAGAGGGCTTATATCCCATGGATATGGTGGGTGGGATGATCCTGCCTGCAGATGCAGGCCCTCTCCATTCCCTGGGATGGCTGTTGCCCATCATTGTCTCCTCGCCAGGTGACTTGGATGAGTCCATTGAGCTGTAGGGTAGGAGATGCAACTTCACCGAGATTCCATGCACACCTGGCACATAGGTAGGCCAGAGGCTCCAGTCTCTGGAAGTATACCTAAAAACTCCACCATCACATATAGGTTTGAATAGAAGGAACTGATGAACCATGTGCAGGGAGGACCCATTTGAGTCCAATTCTGTTCACTCTCAGGAGCACAGATTCCAAAATAGAGCCCACAGATAAGGCATCAGTCTCTAGGTCTATCCCCACTTATATAGGACCTGGGTGTCTCCAGAGCTCTTAGGAGCCCGTCTGTGTGGGTTGATAGGCACTTAGATGTTCTATGAGCTCCTACTGAGGTGTGCGTAAGAGTTACCTCTGGGATGACCTCCCAACTCCCTTTGAAGTCTCTTAGCCACTTGAACTCATTTGTCTTTACCTTTTCCCCCTTTAATTCAAGGTCTTTTTCCAGTTGTGTTGCCAGTTGGCACTTGGTATTAATCCTTCGTTGCCAGGGAGGCTCATCCACGGGAGTCATGTCCCACGTTGGGGGGAAGGTAATGCAATCATATGCTGAGTTTGGCTTAGAGAGAGGCCACATTTGAGCAACAAGGAGGCTTCCAGTTGGCAACCCTTAGGCACCCCAGAACTGCAGGCTATGTCTCAGTTACAAGAGGAGAGACTCACAAGGGTAGTCATCAATAAAAAGAACACATCAGTGGGTCATCCTCTTTTGACAGACACTGTCCCTGCACTCAGAGGACTATTGCTGCTCCCTTGGAGACTGTGGCAGAGCTCTCCAGGCTAGGAATTCAGATTCCCTCATTTATTGTGTGATTGTCCACCCATCGCGACCATGACCCATCTTTTGATCCTTTGAACGATTTTGTATATCTTTCATGTATTTTCGGGTGAACTAATTCCCATAAATCCCCCCTCCCAGACAGCTCCCACCAATAATCCCCTGCAGTACCCATTGTAACCCTTCTGTCATCCAGATCCGCCACGAACATGTAGTCCATAAAATAATCAAATACACCTACTAAGAAAAAGCAACAAGTATGATAAGCTTACATGGAAAAGACAAACATAAGGAAACTCAGGGGGAAAAAAAAAAAGAAAAGAGAAGGAAAAAAAATAACAAATAATCAAACAAAAAACAAAACAATATAAAATATAATTAGCTGATTGGGACATTCAAAAAATGGGCAAAAAGGCAAAGGAAATGCCTTTAAATATATATATATTAATTTTTTTCTTTCTCTTTTTTTTTCTTTCCTTCTTTTTATCACTGTGTCATCGGATGTCTGGTGGGCCGTGACACCTTCCCACACTCAATCCCCACTGCCTCCCAGTTTTTCATTTGATTTTCAAAGAAGTTTTAGGTCACAGCAAAGTCACACACGGAGTGCTGGAGACTCCCAGATACCAAATCCCCACCCTCTACCCACCCCATATTAACCCCCCCTTTTTTTGAATGTTAGCATTGCTATAACTGTTATACAGATAGCAAAATATAACAACTAAACATTCTCAATGATTTACAGTATAGTTTACAATTTAGATGATACAGTTTAATAATTTTGATGATATTTACCATGTACTGTGTCCATTATTGTAAGGTAATGAAAAACCTTCCCCATGACCACCAAACACCCCATTAGATCTTGACTGTTCCCTTCCCCCCAGCACCCCAGGGCCCATGATACCACCCTCTCCCTACCCATGGAATGTCAAGATTCACAGTTGCCCTGGGGATTTGAACCTGCCCTTCCTAATCCACCCACCCGCCAGTGCTGCACCACCAAACCCAGGAACACCATCACACATCTGCCCCATCCCCCAACATGCAACCACACTCTATCCCTTTACCATAGATTATGTCTATATGGGTGATGGCTCAAAGTCTGCTCTTCTCTTACTCTCCGTTTTTAACCTATCTTTCAGACAATGGTTCTCAGAGACTGCTCACTTTCCTCAGTTTAGATCAGTGAGGTCATATAATGTTCATCGTTCAGTGCCTGGCTTGCTTCACTCAACATAAGGTCTTCAAGATTCATCCCCGTTATTCGATGTGTTAGCACTTTGTTCCTTCTTACAGCTGAGTAATATTCCATTGTATGTATGTACCACATTTAGCTTATCCATTCGTCTGTTGATGGGCACCAGTGCTGATTCCAACTTTTGGCAATGGTGAACAACGTCGCTATGAACATTGGTCTGCATATATCTGTTTTTGTCTTTGCTTTCAGTTCTTCTGAGTATATATCCAGCAGTGGAATTGATGGATCATACGGAAGATCTATTGTTAGTTTTCTGAGGAACCGCCAAACTGTTCTCCACAGTGGCTGGACCATACCGCAGTCCCACCAGCAGTGGATGAGGGTTCCTATTCCTCCACATCCTCTCCAACATTTAGTGTCTCCTGTTTTTTTAATAGCTGCCATTCTGATGGGTGTCAGATCTTATCTCATTGTAGTTTTGATTTGCATTAACCTGATAGCAAGCGATGTTGAGCATTTTTTCATGTGCTTTTTAGCCATTTGTATTTTTTCATTGGAGAAGTGTCTATTCAGGTCACTTGCCCATTTTTAAAATGGGTCTTTTGACCTTTTATTTTCAAGGTGTAGGACTTCATTATATATGCATGATATTAGGCTCCTATCAGATATATGGTTGCCGAATATTTTTTCCCATTGGGTAGGCTGACTTTTTATTTTCTTAATAACATCCTTTGAGGTACAGAAGTTTTAATTTTGAGGAGATCCCATTTATCTATTTTTTCTCTTCTTGCTCATGCTTTGGCTGTGAAGTTCATGAAACCATTTCCTATTACAAGGTCCTGTAGATGGATCCCTACATTATCTTCCAAGGTTTTTATGGTTTTTGCTCTTAGATTTTGATCTTTGATCCACCTTGAGTTGATTTTTGTATAAGGTGTGAGATGTTATTCTTCTCTCATTCTTTTGGATATGGATATACAGTTCTCCAAGCACTACTTGAAAAAGAGGCCATTCTCTCCCAACTTAGTGGGCTTTGTGGCCTTGTCAAATATCAGATGACTGTATATGCGAGGATTTATATCAGAACTCTCAGTTCGGTTCCATTGGTCAGTAGGTCTATCCTTGTGCTAATCCCATGCAGTTTTGATCACTGTAGCTTTGTAGTATGTTTTAAAGTCAGGTAATGTGATACCTCCAACCTCATTTTTTTTTTTCAATATATCTTTCGAATTCGGGGCCTCTTGCCTCTCAAATATATTTTGTGGTTAGTTTTTCCAGTTCCTTAAAAAATATAGTGTTGAATTTATTGGGATTGCATTAAATTTGTAGATTAGTTTGGGTAGGATAGACTCTTGATGATGTTTAGTCTTCCTATCCATGAACAGGGAATATTTTTCCATTTATTTAAGTCTTCTTTGATTTCCTTTAACAGTGTTGTGTAGTTTTCTGTATATAAGTCCATTACATCTTTAGTTAAATTTATTCCTAGGTATTTGATTCTTTTATTTACTATTGTAAATGGTATTTTTTTCCTGATTTCCTCCTCAGTTTTGTTCGTTAATGGTGTACAGAAATGCTACTGATTTTTCAGCATTGATCTTATAGCCTGCAATATTACTGAAAGCCTTTATAAGTTCTAGAAGCCTTGTTGTAGATTTCTCAGGGCTTTCTATGTATAGGATCATGTCATCTGCAAGTAATGAAATTTTTACTTCTTCTTTTCCAATCTGGATGCCTTTTATGTCCTTTTCTTGTCTCAGTGCTCGTGCAAGTACTTCTAAGACAATGTTAAATAGGAGTGGTGATAGTGGGCATCCTTGTCTTGTTCCCAATCTCAGAGGGAAGGCTTTTAGGATTTCACCATTGAAAATGATGTAAGCTTTGGGTTTTTCATATATACCCTTTATCATTTTCAGAAAGTTTCCATCTATTCCTATCTTTTGTAGTGTTTTTATGAGGAAAGAGTGCTGTATTTTGTCAAATGCTTTTTCTGCATCTATAGAGATGATCATGTGATTTTTTTCTTTCAATCTGTTTATGTGGTGTTTTACAATGATTGATTTTCTTATATTGAATCACCTTTGCATACCCGGGATGAAACCCACTTGGTCATGGTGTATAATCCTTTTGATATGTTGTTGAATGTGATTAGCAAGTATTTTGTTAAGGATTTTAGCATCTAGTTTCATTAGAGAAATTGGTCTGTAATTTTCCTTTCTTGTGGTATCTATTTGGTTTTGGTATTAGGGTAATGTTGGCATCAAAGAATGAGTTATGTAATATTCCTTCATAGTCTATTTTTTGGAAGAGCTTAAGTAGAATTGGTGTTAGCTCTTTCCGGAATGTTTGGTAGAATTCAGCTGTGAAGCCATCTGGTCCTGGATTCCTCTTAGTTGGGAGATTTGTAATGACTGAGTCTATCTCTTTACTTGTAATTGGACTGTTGATTTCATCTATTTCTTCTTTCATCAATGTCGGCTCTTTGTGGGTTTCTAGAAACTTGTCCATTTCCTCTAAGGTGTCCTTCTTACTGGCATATAATTTTTCAAAGTATCCTCTTATGATACTCTTTATTTCTGTGGGTTCAGTAGTGATATCACCTTGTTCATTCCTTTATTTTATGTATTTGCATCTGTTCTCTCTTTTTCTTTGTTAGTCTGGCTAAGGGTTTGTGAATTTTATTGATATTCTCAAAGAACCAGCTTTTGCTTTTGTTTATTGTTTCCAGTGCTTTCTTATTCTCTATTTCATTTAGTTCTGCTCTAATCTTTGTTATTTCCTGCTTTCTACTTCCTTTAGGTTTAGTTTGTTGTTGTTTTTCCAATTTCTCCAACTGTGCAGTTATGTCTTCAATTTTAGCTCTTTCTTCTTTTTTTATATATGAATTTATGGCTATGAAATTCCCTCTCAGGACTGCTTTTGCTGCATCCCATAGGTTTTCATATGTTTTGTTGTCATTTTCAATAGTTTCAAGGTAGTTACTGATTTCTTTTGAAATTTCCTCTTTGACCCACTCTTTGTCTAAAAGTGTGTTGTTTAACTTCCATATCTTTGTGCCTAAACTGTTTCTCTGGCCCTTAGTGATTTCCAACTTCATTCCGTTGTGGAATTATAGTTTGTATAATCTCAATCTTTCTGAATTCATTGAGTGTTGTTTTGTGGCCTAGCATGAGGTCTATTTTGGAGTATGTTGCATGTGCACTGGAGAAGAATGTAAATCCTGCTGTATTTGGGTGTAGTGTTCTGTATATGTCTATTAAGTCCTAATCTTCTAGTGTATTCTTGAGTGCCTTAGTTTCTTCATTGATTCTCGGCCCAGATGTTCTGTCTAATGATGATAGTGGTGTGTGAAGTCCCCTTCTATAATTGTAGAGGGAATTATTTCTCCTCTTAGTTTTTCCTGAGTTTGCCGCACGTATTTTGAGGCACCTCGATTAGGTGCGTAAATTTTGATGATTGTTCTCTCTTGTTGAGAGATTACTCCTTTTACTAATATGTAGTGTCCATCTTTGTCTCTTACAATAGTTTTGCATTTAAAGTCTATTTTGTCTGATATTAGAATAGCTACTCCTGCCCTTTTTTGGCTATTGTTAGCTTGTAAAATGTTTTTCCAGCCATTCACTTTCAGCCTCCTTGAATCCCTGGGTCCAAGGTGGGTTTCTTGTAGACAGCATATAGATGGATCATATTTTCTTATCCATTCTGCCAATCTGCATCTTTTGATTGGTGAATTTCATCCATTAACATTCAGTGTTATTACTCGTAACAAATTTCTTACTTCAGCCATTTTTTCTTTGGGTTAATGTATATCGTATATTGTTTTGTTTCTCTTTTTGAGTTTTCAGTTGTTTTTAAACTCTCCTCCAACTCTCTCTCCTTTGTTTTTTCCTTTCAATTTGTAGAGCTTCCTTTAGTATTTCTTGAAGTGCTGGTTTCTTCTTGACATACTCTCTTAATTGCTGTACACCTGTAAATATTTTGAACTCTCCATCATTTTTGAATGTCAATTTTGCTGGATAGAGAATTCGTGGCTGGAACTATTTTTCTTTTAGTGTTTTGACTATGTCATACCACTGTCTTTTTGCCTCCATGGTTTCAGCTGAGAAATCAGCACTTAATCTTATTGTGTTTCCCTTATATGTGATGGTTTTCTTTTCTCTTGCTGCCTTGAGTATTTTCTCTTTGTCTTGAGCATTGGACATTTTGAGAAGTAAATATCTTGGAGTTGGCCTGTTGGGATTTATACTATTTGGGGTGCGCTGTGCTTCCTGGATCTGCACATCCATCTCTCTCGATAGAGTTGGGAAGTTTCCAGCCATAATTTCCTTCAACACTCCTTCTGTTCCCTTTCCCTTTTCTTCTCCTTCTGGGATGCACATAATGCGTATGTTTGTGCATTTTGTATAATCGGTTAATTCCACGAGACCATGCTGGATTATTTCTATCTTTTTGTCTATCTGTTCTACAATCACTTTGATTTCAACTGTATTCTCTTCCATATCACTACTTATTTCCTCTGCCTGTTCAAATCTGCTGCCATGTGAGTCCAGCGTCTTTTTCATTTCTTGGCTTGTGCCTTTGTTCACCATCATATCCATTACTGTTTTTGGCATGTTAACTATTTCTTCAGTATGTTCTCCCAGTGTCTTCTTTATATCCTTAATCTCATCCTTCAGTTCTTTAAGTTGGTCCATGATATTTGTTTGGAGAGCTTTGATTAGTTGTTCGATGTTCTGCATTGCTTCCTGGTTTTTATTTTGTGTATTGGATTGGTCCATGTTTTCCTGTTTCTCAGAGTCATTTGTATTTTTCTGTTGCCCTCTGGTCATCATATTATCTTGATGAGTTTGTTCAGTTGATTAGCTTTTCTCTATGCTCTAGAATTTTGTTTAGCTATTGGTTCTGCGTGTGAGTTAAGTTTTCTCTTTGGCAGTTTTTCTTCTTATTTTATTTCCTTGCTTCTTTCTATGTTCCCTTGAAGGCAAAAGTTTAGGGCCAGAGGAATCAAAAGATGTAAGGAAGGCAGAAGGAAAATAGTAATATTGATAAAAGTTAGAAGAGTGGCAAAATGAGACTTAATGAGATGAATATTTAACTTGTGTAGGCAGTATAGAGTACTAGGAAAAAATATGGAGTTCCTACAATGGACTGGGATAACAAATGGAGGAATATATATATAGTGATTTAGAAGGCTAGAATTATGAGGAGGGAGAGAAATAGTAAAGAAAGTTCTGAAAGGAAAAAGTTAATACTAATAAAAAAAAAGAAGAAGAAGAAAACAAAATAGATGGAATAGAAATTGACACCCTTAAATTGTGGGCCTATGAAAAAATGTTTTCTCTAAGAGCCACAACAGAAAACAGAAGGCAGAAAGATGCAGGAAGGATAAGCGATAGTTTGTAATACAGAATCAATATATACAGCGAGTGGGAAATTACTGTAAAAGAAATCCAAAATAATTCCTCCTCTAGGCCAACCCCCTTACGGAACGCACCCTAGCTGGGCCTGTGGAAATTAATCAAGCACGTCCCACTTTCCGGACTCCCCAGGTTAGCTGTAGCTCTGTTTTTAGTCCGTGAGGAGTGCTAAAGACGGCCGATTCCGCTCATTCTGGAGCCGAGCTCGAGTGTCACTGGGCTGCTACGTAAATCAGTTTGAATACAGATTCACGTCTGCTCTCAGCCTAATGCTGCTTCAGGTCGGCTTAGCTGCTCCCCAAAGCTATGGGGCAGTGCAGACAGCCAGATCGATGTCTAAAAATAAAAAATACCCTTCCCTGTCCTCTAACAGAACCCTCCCTCTTTTGGGAAGTGCCCCTTCTTTCTGGATCCAAAGAGGCCCAGGTCTTATCCCTGGGTGTCTAGGGAAATCAGCTCCATTCCCAAACCAGAATCCCCCCTCTAGTTCACCGGGTGCTGATTAGCTTGTTTGTTCTGGTCACCCAAGGTCCAAGGTGCGCCAGGCATCCAGATCCCCAGAAAATAAAACTCTTTCGTCCTGCTCGCAGCTCCAAATGGCCCTTTTATTTTATTTTATTTTTCCTCCCTAACCGCGGGGCACAGCCGTCTGTGCCAAACACCACCGGGAGCCTTAAAACTCACAAATCTCTACCATTCTGTCCATGCCTTTGATCCACGCAGATATATGTCCCAAGCTTCTCACTCCACGCGTGCACAGCACAGACCCCTGGGCAGGACCCTGTCCACAATCGGCCTTGCTCTGGGAGCTTGCAGTGTGTGCCCTCCTACACTAACACCATTTTGCCTCCCCCCCCCTCATAAATTTTTGATCAAATTAAACATGGCCTGTATTGATCATTGCAAGATCATTCAGAACACTTTCATTGCCTCATAAATAACTTTTCTTCCATCTATTCTATTCCTCCCTCTCCCTTCCCTCATGGCCCATGGTGACCACTTGTCTTCAATCTTTGAAGGACAAGATTCATAGTTACTTGAAACAACCCTCAGGGCTTAACATCTTTGTCTGTCCTCCCCTATAAGGAACCACCCATGCTCTTGAAAGACACCAACCCATCTTTTTGAGAACATATCGGGCCTCCCCATGATGGGAGTTCAACTCCTTCCTATTCATGATGAGGGTCTCCACCCACTGTTACAATGCACTATGACAAAATTATCCCTCACACATTCTGTAGAAGATTGCCCCATATGCATCCTGTCCCAAATGCCACCACCCAACACCTTAAACCAGTAACCCTTCCTTATCATATTGCAAAAAATGCTTTCTCAACATTATAGTTTCAACCGTGTTCACTTCAGACCCAGTGTTCAGTTACTCCCTCCCCAAACCCTCCCACCTATTTCCATGGACTGTCTAAATAACCCTCCCCACTCTAACCCCTGTAAAGCTTGCATCATCCACCCAATAGTATCACTATATCTCTGTTATATTCATTCACTGCACAACTACTCAATTCCACCTTATCACAGGTTTCACCCATATGATCATTGATTCACAAGTTTCTTCTCCCTTTCTATTTCTGTAAACTTATCTTCCAGATTCTAGCTCTGTAAGTCTGCTTGATTTGCTTAATTCATATGAGAGAGGTCATGCAATATTTGTTCTTCAATGCTTGGCTTGGTTCACTCAACATAAGGTCCTCAAGATTCATCCATGTCATCCTGTGTGCTGTACTGTATTCCATATTACATCTGAGTAATATTCCATTGTATATATGTACCACATTTTATTTAGCCATTCATCGGTTGAAGGGCACTTCGATTGATTCCAACTTTTGGCAATAGTGAATAATGTTGCTTATAAACATTGGTGTGCATATATCTGTTCTTATCCTTGCTTTCAATTCTTCTTTGTATATACCCAACAGTGGAATTGCTGGATTATATGGCAGATCTATAGTTAGTTTTTTTGAGGAACTGCCAAACTGCCCTCCACACTCGTGGGACACTTCTACATTCCCACCAGCAGTGGATGAGGATTTTGATTACTCCACATCCTCTCCAATACTTGTAGTCCCTGTTTTTTAAATGGCCACCTGTCTAATGAATGTAAGATGATATCTTGTAGTTTTGACTTGCATTTCTCTAATAGCTAGTGATGTTGACCATTTTTTCATGTACTTTTTGGCCATTTTTATTTCTTCTTTGGAGTTGTGTGTTCAAAACACTTGTCCATTTTTTAAAAATGGTTTGTTTGTCACTTTATCTTCAAGATATAGGTTTTAAAAAATATATGCTGGATAATAAGCTCTTATCAGATATATGATTATCAGATATTTTCTCCCATTAAGTAGGCTGTCTCTTCACTTTCTTGACAAATTCCTTTGGGGTGCAAATGATTTTAATTTTGGGGACTTCTCATTTCTCTATTTTTCTTTTACTGCTTGTGCTTTTGGTGTGAAATTCCTGAAGCCATTTCCTATTACAAACATCTTCTAGATGCTTCCCTACATTATCTTTCAAGGTCTTTATGGTCTTGCCTCTAATATTTAGATCTTTAATCCATCTTGAGATGATTTTTGTATAAGGTGTAAGATGGTGTTCTCTCTTTCTTTCTTTCTTTTTTTTAAAATATATATATATATATATATATTTTACGAAAAGGTATTTAGATTACATAAATATTACATAAAAATATAGGGGATTCCTCTATGCCATGCTTCCTACACCTCACACATTTTCCCACATTAATAATATCTGTTGGGAAACGGATGTGGCTCAAGAGGTTCGGCGTCCGTCTACCATATGGAGAGACCAGGGTTCGATCCCCGGTACCTCCTGGTGAAAAAACAAACAAACAAACAAAAAAAAAACATCTGTCATTAGTGTGGTACATTTGTTACAATTGATGAAAAATTTTAGAGCATTTCCACTAAGCATGGATTATAGTTTACATTGTAGTTTACACTGTCTCCAGCACATTTTTGTAAGTTATGGCAAGATTTGTAATGGTGCATATCTTCATTTTAATGTCATTCAGGAAAATTCCCTATTCCCCAAAGTGCTCCCATATTTCACCTGTATTTCCCTGTCCCTGCCCTCAGAACATTTAGTGGCCACTGCCTCCACATGAATGATATAATTTCTTCCACCACTAGAATCAAAATAAGTCTATAGAAAAATACCAGTAAGTCTACTTTAGTCCATAGTTCATTCACCAATCCTAAGAATTGTGGGATGGTATTGCCCACTCCACCTCTAATTGAGAGTAGGCTTTGATCCCAATACAAAGTTGGACCCAGATGTTCTCAAGTGTGACAGAGTTGAACTCATATGTGACTTCTCTACAAATGCCTCTGCTGTCCCTTTTATTTGAATCTGTATTAGTTGATGAAGTTTGTAGGTGTACATCCAAGAGACTTGAATCTCTGGGCTGTCAACTGGGCCCTGAAATTCAATGATGCTGCCATACTTGCTCTCCCGTTCATTGGTCTCACCCAGGACAACTAACAAGGGATGATGATGGTCAATGACCATCCCAAGGAACCAAGAGTCTACAACTGCAATCAAGAGGGTCCTATCCATATGCCCCATGGGATCAAAGCCTCCTCTCTCATTCTTTTGGATATTGATAATCAGTTCTCCAATTACCATTTGTTAAAGAGGCCATTATCACCCAGTTTAGTGGGATTGGTGGTCTTGTTGAATATCAGTTGACTGTATGTGAGGATCTATATTCAAACTCTCAATTCAGTTACATTGGTAAGTATGTCTATCTTTCTTCCAATACCATGCAGATTTGACCAATATAGCTTTGCATTATGATTTAACGTCAGGTAGTGTGAGTCCTGCAATTTCATTTTTCTTTTTCAATAAGTTTTTGGCTATTTGGGGTCTCTTAACCTTCCAAATAAATTATATATTTTTCCAATTCAGTAAAAAATATTGTACTGATTTTTATTGGGATTGCATTAAATCTATAGATCAGTTTCGTTAGGATAGTCATCTTAATGATGCTTAATCTTCCCATCTAAGAATAGAGATTATTCTTCCCTTATTTAAGTCTTCTTTTATTTTTTCTTCATATAAGTCATTTACATATTTTGTTCAATTTATTACTAGTTATTTGATTCTTTTAGTTTCTATTGTAAATGAGTTTTTTTTTTTCTTGAATTCCTCCTCAGGTTGCTCATTATTGGTGTACAGAAATGCTACTGATTTTTGTGCATTTATCTTAACCTATGACTTTACTGAACTCACTTATAAGTTCTAGAAGCTTTTCTGTAGATTGCTCAGGGCTTTCTATGTATAAGAACATGTCATCTGCAGATAGTGAAATTTTGACATCTTTCTTTCTAATTTGGATGCTTTATATATCTTTTCCTTGCCTAAGTGCTCACACAAGTAAGTGCAACACAATGTCAAATAGGAACAGTAATAGTGGATATAATTTTCTTGTTTCCGATTTTAGAAGTAAAGTTTTTAGGGTTTCACCATTGTATATGACCTTAGCAGTGGGTTTTTCATATATATCCTTTACCATGCTGAGGAAGTTTCCGTCAGTTCCTATCCTTTCAATTGATTTTATCAGGAAATAGTACTGTGTTTTGCCAAATGTTTTTTCTGCACCTATAGAGATGATCTTTTTTTTTTTTTTTCTTTTGATCTCTTTATGTGATGGACTGTATTGATTGATTTTCTTATGTTGGATCATCCTTTTATATCAGGGAAGAAAACCCCTTGGTCATGTTTTATAATTCATTTGATGTGTTGTTGAATTGATTAACGAGTATTTTGTTGAGGATTTTAGCATCTAGGTTCATTAGAGATATTGCTCTGTAGTTTTACTTTCTTGTGGTGTCTTTGGCTTTGGTATTAGGGTAATGTTGGCATCATAGAATGAGTTAGGCAATGTTCCCTCTAATTCTATTTTTGGAAGAGTTTAAGTAGGATTGGTGTTAGTTCTTTCTGGAATGTTTGGAAGAATTCAGTTTTGAAGCCAACTGGTCCTGTCCTTTTCTTAGTTGGGAGGTTTTGATCACTGATACTATCTCGTTACTTGTGATGGGTCTGTTGAGTTCATTAATTTCTTCTTTTGTCAATGTAGGCTGGTTGTGTGTTTCCAGAAATTTGCCCATTTCCCCTAAATCAACCTTCTCATTGGCATATAATTTTTTAAAGTATCTTCTTATGATAATCATTATTTCTGTGGGGCAGTGGTGATATCCCTTTCCTCATTTCTTATTTTGTGTATTTGCATCTTCTCTCTTTTTTTCTCTGTTAGTCCAGATAAGGATTTGTCCATTTTATTGATCTTCTCAAAGAACCAGCTTATGGTTTTGTTTATTTTTTCTGCTGCTTTTTTATTTTCCCTTTCATTTAGTTCTGCTCTAAGCTTTATTTCCTTCTTTCTACTTCTTTGGGATTAGTTTGCTGTTCTTTTTCTAATTCCTCTATGATGTGCTGTTAGGTCTTCAATTTTACCATTTAAAGTGTGTTTTTCCAATATTACTATAGCCATTCCTGCCCTTTTTTGGTTATTGTTTGCTTGTAAAACTGTTATCCAGCCATTGACTTTCATTTTTTAAAATATATTTTTACTTTTCAAAAAGATATTTAAATTACATACTGTTATACAAAAATATAGGGATTCTCATATGCCCCGCTCTTCACATCTTGTACACCCTCCACATAAACAACATCCTCCACTAGTGTGGTACTTTCATTGCAATTGATAAATGCATCCTGGGGCATTGCCACTGAGCATAAACCATAGTTCATATTGTAATTCACACTCTCTCCCACAAAATTCTGCAAGTTATTGGAAGATATATAATGGCCTATATCTGTCATTGCAGTGTCATTCAGGAAGATTCACAAGTCCCCAAAAACCTCTCATATTATAACTGTTTTTCCTTCTCCCTTCCCCAAGCGCCTCCAGTGCCCACTGTCTGCACATCAGTGGTCTAAGTTCTTCCATGGCTAGAATCACAATAAGCCTTTAGTAGAATAGCGGTAAGTCTACTCTATTCCATGGTTCATTCCCCAATCCTGAGCATTCTGGATTGGTGATGTCCACTCCACCTCTAATTGAGAGGGGGCTTCTATCCCATACAGCTGATGGATGGGACTCTCTTGCTTGCAGTTGTAAGCTGTCTCATTTCCTTGGTATGGGGGTTGTGAATCCTCACCTTCTTCTTAGTTGTCCTGGGTGAGTCCAACAAACTGAAGAGTAGGTGTTGCAACTCCACTGAGCCTCTGGGCCCAGCTGGCAAATGGAAAGTCCAAAGATTCAAGTCTCTTGGGTGTACTCTTAACAAATCCAGCACCAACTATAGGTTCAAATAGAAGGGACAGATGAGCCATGCATTGGGAAGCCATAGGTGAGTCCAAATCTATCACTGCCAGGAGCACAAACTCCAATGTAGGGCCCGCTGTCAAGGCACCAAACTCTGGATATTTCTGCCCTGGCCATAGAACCTGGGTGTTTCCACAGCCCTAAGGAGCTTCATTATTTGGGATAGTATCCACTTTGGCAGTCTATAAGAGTCTGCAGAAATGTGCATAAGCGTTACCTCTGGGATGACCTCCAAACTCACTTTGATGTCTCTTAGTCATATAAACTTATTTTCCTTTATCTTTTCTTCCTTTTATTCAAGGTTTTTCCAGTTACATTGCTAGTTAGTGCTTGGTAGTAATGCCTCAGTACCAGGGAGGCTCATCCCTGGGAGTCATGAACCTCGTTGGAGGGATGGAATTGTATTTATATACTGAGTTTGGATAAGAGTAAGGGCACAATTCAACAGCAAGAAGGCTCTCAGGAGGCAACTCTTAGCCACCCCACATCACTAGTTTAAGTTTCAACTTGAAGAGCAAAGGCTCACATCAGTGGTCATCAATAACAAGCACCATCAATGGATCATCCTCCTTCACCAGTCATTTCCCCTCAACTTGGGTACTGTTGCTGCTCCATTATAGAATGAGACAGAGCCCTCCAGGTTGGGAATTCAATGTTCTCCAGATTATTGTGTGAATCTCCACGCACTGTGACAATGCCCCGTGAATGCTAGAAGACATTTGTACGCTGTATATGTATATACAGGTGAACGTCTTCCCTTATATCCCCCATCACTGACACCCCACATGAAAAATCCTCCCCTCCCCAGTTGTAACTCTTCTGTTATCTAAAACTTCTTCAAAAATGAAGCCAATAAGTAGCCAAATACAATTAATAGGAAAATGAAATAATATGATGGGTTTAAATATAAGAAATAAAATACATAAAAACTTTTAAAAAACTAAAATAAAATTTAAAAATTGGGATATTAAAAAATAATGAAAAATATTTAAAATTTATTTGACAATTTGCCTCTCATCACTGTAATATCTATTGTCCTGTATGTACAGTAACATTTTCTTCCATTTATTCACCGCTGTCTTGCTTTTTTTTTTTTTTTTTTTTCATTTTGTTTTCAAAGAACATTTAGGTCATACAGAATATAAGGGACTCACATATACCCAACATCCTTCCCCTTTTACTCTTCCAAAATTAATACCTTTTTATATGTGGATGATACCTTTGTTACAACTGATATACAAATACTAAAACATAGCTTAAACCATGGGCAATGGTTTACATTATGGTTTACATTTTAGACTATACACTTCTGTAAATTTTGATGATATTTAACATGACCTGTGTCCATCAATGCAAGTTCATGTAGAACACTTCCATTTTCCATTAAAATAACCCTTGTTCCATCTACTCAAATCCTTCCTTCTCTACTCAGGGCCAGTGGTGACCACCCAGTTTCACACCCTGGATGACAAATCATAGTTCCTTGAAACAACACTGAGGTCATGACACACTGTTTTGCCCTCCCTTATTAAGATCTGCCCATGCCCTCAAAATGATCCCACCCCTCTGTTTGAGGACATAATGGCCTTCCCCAGAATTGGAGTCAACTTCTTCCCACTCATTTTGTGGGTCTCCATCCACTGATACAACACATTATGACAAAATGATCACTAGTACACACCCTAGAAGGCTGCTTCAGGTGGACCTTGTACTGAACACCTCCTGTCCAACACCCTAAACCAGTAACCCTTCCATGTCATATTGCCACAATAGCACCCCACCTTTTTACTTTCAATCACACACCTGCCAATGCCCAGTTTTCCCTTGGTCCCTCCCCCAATCCTGTCCCCAGTTCCATTGACTGTCCAACCCACACTCCACTCTCTACCCACCTGTCAAAAATGCACTACCAAACCCAATAGTATCACTACCCTCCTGTCATATCCCTTCAATGCCCAATTACACACTTCCACCATATCATAGATTACACCCATATGGGCATTGGCTCACAAACTTCTTCTGCCTTTCTAGTTCCTGTAAACCTATCTTCCAGATAATAGCTCTCTGACTCTGCTCAATTTGCTTAATTCCTATCAGTGAGGTCATGTAGTATTTGTCCATCAATACATGGCTTGCTTCACTCAACATAAGGCCCTCAAGATTCATCCATGTTATCCTGTGTGTTAGCACTGTATTCCTTCTTAAAGCTGAGTAATATTCCATTGTATATAAGTACCATACTTTGTTTATTCATCGGTTGATGAGCATTTGGGTTGATTCCAACTTTTGGCAATAGTGAATAATACCAGTATGAACAATGATGTGCATATATATGTTCATGTCCTGGCTTTCATTTCTACTGGGTATATACCCAGCAATTGAATTGGTTCATATGGCAGTTCTATACTTAATTTTTTGAGTAACCGCCAAACTGTCTTCTAATGGCTGGACCATTCTACATTCCCTCTGGTAGTTGATGATGGGTCCCATTCCTCCACATCCTCTCCAACGGTTGTATTCCACTTTTTTTTAATAGCCACCAATCTAATGGGTGTAAGCTGGTATCTCATTGTAGTTTTGATTTGCATTTCCCTAATAGCTATGATGTTGAGCATCTGTACATTTGCTTTTTAGCCATTTGAATTTCTTCATTGAAGAAGTGTGTTTTCAAGTTGATTGACCATTTTTAAAATGGGTTGTTGGTCTTTTTATTTTTGAGGTGTAGGATTTCTTTAAACATGCTGGATATTAGGTTCCTATCAGCTATATGGCTGTCAAATATTTTCTCCCATTGGGTAGGCTGCTTTTTTACTTTCTTGATAACCTCCTTTGCTGTGCAAAAGTTTTTAATATTGAGGAGTTCCCATTTATCTATCTTCTCTCTTGCTGATCATGCTTTGAGTATGAAGTTCATGAAACCATTTCTTATTACAAGGTCCTGTAGATGTTTCCATATATTATCTTCCAAAGTCTTTATGGTCTTGGCTCTTATATTTAGCTCTTTGATCCATTTTGAGTTGAATTTTGTATAAGGTGTATATCATATTCCTCTCTCATTCTTTTGGGTGTGTATAAGGAGTTCTTCAAACACAATTCATTGAAGAGGGCATTTTATGTCTCAAGGTTGAGTTGAATTGGTGGCCTTGTCGAATATCAGATGACTGTATACACAAGGATCTATAACAGCACTCTCAATTTGGTTCCATTGGTCGGTATGTCTATCCTTTGCCAATATCATGCAGTTTTGACCACTGTAGCTTTGTAGTATTTTTTTTTTTGTAAAATGATATATAAATATATATGCATATATGTGCATTTGCTTACAAAAATATTATATATATATATATATATATATATATAAATACATTTTAAGAGGTGCTTAGATTACCTAAAATATTACATGGAACCCACCAGGTTTCCCATGTTGCCCACCTCCCACACCTCCCACCACATCCCACACAAACATCTCCCATAAGTGTGGCCCACCACCCTCAATGGACTTACACATCCTGGGGCCTTGCCACCAACCATAGACCACAGTTCACATCATAGACCACACTCTCTCCCACACAGATCTGAGTGGTGTGTGCTGATTTAAATGGCCTACATACATTGCCACAATGGTACTCAGGACAACCTCCAATTCCTAAAGAAGCCCCTGTATTTCAACCGTACATCCCCTCCCTGCCCTGAAAGTGTCAAGTGGTCACTGGCTCCACCTCATTGTTATAATTTCTTCCATTGCTAGAATCACCATATGTGTACAACAGAATACCATCAAGTCCACTCTAGTCCATATTTCTTCCCCCAATCCTGAGGGGACTGGGATGGTGATGTCCACTCCACCTCCAAGTGAGAGAGGGCTTATATCCCATGGATATGGTGGGTGGGATGATCCTGCCTGCAGATGCAGGCCCTCTCCATTCCCTGGGATGGCTGTTGCCCATCATTGTCTCCTCACCAGGTGACTTGGATGAGTCCATTGAGCTGTAGGGTAGGAGTTGCAACTTCACCGAGATTCCATGCACACCTGGAACATAGGTAGGCCAGAGGCTCCAGTCTCTGGAAGTATACCTAAAAACTCCACCATCACATATAGGTTTGAATAGAAGGGACTGATGAACCATGTGCAGGGAGGACTTATTTGAGTCCAATTCTGTCACTCTCAGGAGCACAGATTCCAAAATAGAGCCCACTGATAAGGTGTCAGTCTCTGGAGCTATCCCCCCTTATATAGGACCTGGGTGTCTCCAGAGCTCTCAGGATCCCCTCTGTGTGGGTTGATAGGCACTTAGATGTTCTATGAGCTCCTACTGAGGTGTGCGTAAGAGTTACCTCTGGGATGACCTCCCGACTCCCTTTGAAGTCTCTTAGCCTCTTGAACTCATTTGTCTTTACCTTTTCCCCCTTTAATTCATGGTTTTTTTCCAGTTGTGTTGTCAGTTGGCACTTGGTATTAATCCCTCGTTGCCAGGGAGGCTCATCCCTGGGAGTCATGTACCATGTTGGGGGGAAGGTAATGCATTCATATGCTGAGTTTGGCTTAGAGAGAGGCCACATTTGAGCAACAAGGAGGCTCTCTGGTGGCAACCCTTAGGCACCTCACAACTGCAGGCTAAGTCTCAGTTACAAGAGCAAAGACTCACAAGGGTAGTCATCAATAAAAAGAACACATCAGTGGGTCATCCTCTTTTGACAGACACTGTCCCTGCACTCAGAGGACTATTGCTGCTCTCTTGGAGACTGTGGCAGAGCTCTCCAGGCTAGGGATTCAGATTCCCTCATTTTTGTGTGATTGTCCACCCATCGTGACCATGCCCCATCTTTTGATCTTTTGAACAATTTTGTATATGTTTCATGTATGTTCAGATTAACTAACTCCCATGAATCCCCCCTCCCAGACAACCCCCCAAAATAATCCCCTGCAGTACCCATTGTATGCCTTCTGTGATCCAAATCCTCCATGAACATGTAGTCCATAAAATAATCAAATACGCTTAATAGGAAAAAGAAACAACAATGATAAGCTTACATGCAAGAGACAAACATAAGGAAACTCAGGAAAAAAAAAACAAAAACAAATAATCAAACAAGAAAACAAAACTAAATAAAATATAATTAGCGGATTGGGACATTCAAAAAAATGGGGAAAAAAGCAAAAGAAATGCCTTTAAATACATATATATATATACACACACTTTTTTTCCTTTTGTCAGTGTGTTATCAGATGTCCAGTGTGCCGTGACACCTTCCCCCTCTCAATCCCCATTGTCTCCCAAATTTTCATTTAATTTTCAAAGAAGTTTTAGGTCACAGCAAAGTCACACACGGAGTACCAGAGACTCCCAAATACCAGCCCCCCTTCTGCATGCCATATTAACCCCCCCTTTTTTTTGGATGTTAGCATTGTTATAACTGTTATACAGATAGCAAAATATAGCAACTTAACATTGTCAATGATTTACATTATACTTTACAATTTAAAAAAAAAAACAGTAGTATGTTTAAAGTCAGGTAGTGTGATTCCTATTATTTTGTTTTTTTTTCCCAAATGTCATTGCCTATTCAGGACCTGTTGCCCTCCCAACTAAATTTCATAGTTAATTTTCACAATTCATTAAAATTGCTGTGCTAATTTTTATTGGGGTTGCATTAAATCAGCAAACTGGTTTGGGTAGGAAAGACATGTTAATGATGTTTAGTCTTACTATCCATGAACATGGAATATTCTTCCATTTATTTAAGTCTTCTTTGATTTCCTTTAACTGTGTTGTGTAATTTTCTTTGTATGTCATTTGCATTTTTATTTAAATTTATTCCTAGGTATTTGATTCTTTTAGTTTCTATTATAAATGGAATTTTTTCTTTATTTCCTCCTCGGGTTGCTCATTATTGGTGTACAGAAATGCTACTGGTTTTTGCCCATTGATCTTATAACTTGCAACTTTACTGAACTCATTTATAAGTTCTAGAAGATTTATTGTAGATTTCTCAGGGCTTTCTATGTATAAGATCATGTCATCTGCAAATAGTGAAAGTTTTAGTTCTTCCTTTCTAATTTGGGTATATTTTCTATCTTTTTCTTGCCTCAGTACTTGAGCAACTAGTTCTAACACAATAGACATGGTGATAGTGGTCATCTTTGTCTTGTTCCTGATTTTAAACGGAATGCTGTTAGGATTTCACAATTGAATATGATGTTATTGCATTAAATCAATGGGTGTTTTTCATGTATAATCTTCATCATGATCAGAATATTTCCTTCTATTTTTATCTTTTGCAGTGTTTTTATTGAAAAATGTGCAGTATTTTGTTGAACGTTTTTCTGCATATGTAGAAATTATCTGTGGTTTTTTTCTATCTGTTTATGAGGTGTATTACATTGATTGATTTTCTTATGTTGAACCATCCTTGCATACCTGGGATGAAACCCACTTGTTCATGGTGTATAATTCATTCCATGTATTGTTGAATACAATTAACAAGAGTTTTGTTGAGGTTTTTAGCATCTAGTTTCATTAGAGAGACTGGTCTGTAATTTTCCTTTCTTGTGGCATCTTTGTTTGGCTTTGGTATTAGGGTAATTTCAGCATCATAGAATGAGACGCAATGTTCCCTCTCCTTCTATTCTTTGGAAGAGTTTAAACAGGATTGGTGTTATTTATTTTCAGAATGTTTGGTAGAATTCACCTATGAAGCCATCTGCCTTGGCTCTTTTTAGTTGCAAAGTTTTTGATGACTGATTCAATCTCGTTACTTGTGATTGATCTGTTGAGTTCATCAATTTCTTCTTTTGTCAATGTAGGCTCCTTGTGAGTTCCTAGGAATTTGTCCATTTCCTCTAAATTATCCTTCTTTATGGCCAAAAAGTTTTCAAAATATCCTGTTATGATACCTTTAATTTTGTGGGTTCATTGATGATATCAACCGCCCACTTTTTTTTTTTATTTGCATCTTCTTTCTTTTTTTCTTTGTTAGTCTAGCTAAAGGTTTGTCAATTTTATTCATCTTGATGAACCAGTTTTTTATTTTCTTTATTTTTTCTACTGCTTTCTTATTTTCTGTCTCATTTTGTTTTGCTCTAATTTTTGTTAATTCCTTCTTTGGGATTAGTTTTTTTGTTATTTTTCTAATTCCTTCATGTGTGCAGTTAGGTCTTCAATTTTAGCTCTTTCGTCTTTTTTGATATATGTTTTTAGGGTTATGAATTTCCTTCTCCATATGGCTTTTGTTGCATCCCAAATTTTTGATACATTATTTTGTCATTTTCATTCATTTCAAGGTGGTTACTAATTTCTTTTGAAACTTCCTCCTTGACCCACTCTTTGTTTAAGTCTGTGTTGTTTAACTTTCATATCTTTGCCCATAATCTGGTTCTCTGGCCCATCCTGCTTTCCAGCATCATTCCATTCTGCTTAGAGAAATTAATTTGAATAATTTCCAACTTTCTGAGTTCATTGAGAAATTTTCTGTAGCCTAGCATGTGGTCTATCTTGGAGAATGATCCATGTGCACTCTAAAAGAATGTATATGTCACTGTCTTTGAGTGTAGTGTTCTATATATATCTATTAGGTCCACATCCTCTAATGTATTATTCAAAATTTTTGTTCTTTATTGATTCTATGTCAAAATGTTCTTTCTAGTGATGATAATGTTTTTTTACAGTCCCCCACTATAATTTTAGAGGCATCTATTTCTCCACTTAGTTTTTCTATTTTTGCCTTATATATTGTGAAGTGCCCTGGTTAGCGATGTAAATGTTTAGAATTGTTCTATCTCCTTGAATGATTACTTCTTTTCTAATATATATTGTGCATATTTGTCTCTCACAATATTTTTGTGTTTAAAGCCTATTTTGGCCAATATTATTATAGCTTCTCCCATTCTTTTTTGGTTATTTTTTGCTTTTAAGATTGTTTTCCAGCCATTCTCTTTCAGCATCCTTGAATCCCTGGGTCTACATTTGGTTTCATGTAGACAGCATATAGATGGGTCATATTTCGTTATCCATTCTGCCAATCTGTGTCTCCTGACTGGTGAGTTTAATGCATTAACATTCAGTGTTTTTATTCTCAAAGAATTACTTACATTAGCCATATTATCTTTTGCTTAATGTATGCTGTAATTGTTTTTCTTTCTTTTTTTTTTAATTTTTCTCCTCTTTCCTCCAACTCTGTCTCTCATTTTTTCCATTCAACCAGCATCATTCCTTTTAGTATTTCTTGAAGAGCAGGTTTCTTATTGGCATACTCTCAATTTCTGTTTATCTGTGAATAATTTGAACTCTCCATCATTTTTTTTTGGATTATTGGAAATATATTATTGTAATATTCTTATACTGATTCTGAAGTGGTATCAAATCAAATGTAGGTAGATATAGATGAGTTACACTTGTGTACAAGTTATCCTAAAGCAAAAACCAGTATCAGAAAACAAATGATTTCAATTAGAAGTTATAGAAGAAGATAAAAATATGATTAACTAATCCAAATAAAAGCCAAAAATTAGTAAAAATAAACAGGGCACAAATAGTTAAAAAAGGAAAAAAAAATAGCAATATGATGTAATTAATCTTAAACATGTGACTAATTATAATTCATGTAAATAGTATAAACAATAATTACAAGAAGAATTGAAAGAACTGAAAAACAAGACCCAAATTTATGTGGCCATAAAATTGCATTTTAAATATATAAACACATTGGTGAAAATAAACATAAAAAGATATATAATGGATTTACACATCCTGGGGCTTTGCCACCAACCATAGTCGGTAATCTAAGCACCTCTTAAAATATATTTATATATATATAAATAACATTTTTGTAAGCAAATGCACATATATGCATATATATTTATATATCATTTTACAAATAGTGGTATGTATTGTGAAAATTTTGATTTTTACCCACAATAAAAAATAAATTAATAAAAAAAAAGATATATAATGGTAACACTAATTGAAAGAAGGCTAAAATGGTTAAATTATTAATTTAGTATCAGAAATATCAGACTTCAGAGCAAAACATTGACATGTATAATGTAAGACAGCAGGCCACAAGTTTGGAGATCAGATGACAGTTTCAGTGAATTCCCCTGGAGAAGCTGGTTGGCTGAAGCAGTGTTGGAAATACTCCCTACTGACTGCTGAAATCATCACTTCTCCTTTTAAGGCCTTCAACTGGTTAGATCAGACTTCTCTCACTGTTAAAGATAAGCTCCTTACTTTATTGTAGATGTAATCAGGCAGAGATGCAATCAATTTCAGTGGATATACACATCGGGATTTCTGGTAAAGTTCCTCTGCTGCTTTACCTGAGTGGCTTTCAGGGAACTGCTGTGGGAGCCCAGCCACCGACATGATGTGGAGGACGCCAAGATGCTGTGGGAATGAGGCATAGCTGCAGCTCAACTTGCAGCTCCATATTCCTCTGAAGCCAGCTAAACTGGAATGCAGGCTCCTCTCCATCATTTTTGAATGCCAGCTTTGTTAGATAGAGAATTCTTGGCCTGAAGTTTTCTTCTTTTAGCCCCTTGATTATGTCATGCCACTGCCTTTTTTTCTCCATGTTCTCAGATGAGAGTTCCGAACTTAGTCTTTTGACCTTCTCTTGTATGTGTTAGTTCTCTTTTCTCTTGCTGTTTTCAGTATTCTCTCTTTGTCATGAGCACTGGACAATTTAACAAGTATATGTCTTGGATTAGGACTGTTGGAATTTATACTGTTTGCAGTACACTGCACTTTCTGGACATGCACAACCATCTCCCTCAATATGGATGGGAAGTTTTCAGTTATTATTTTCTCCAACTCTCCTTCTGTCTCTTCTCTCTTCTCTTCTCCCTCTGGATGTCTATAATGTGTATGTTTGTAAATTTTGTACTGTTGGTCAGATCCCTAAGTCGCTGCTGGATTTTTTTTTCTATCATTTTATCTATCTGTTCTATTATCTGTTTAATTTCAGATACATTTTTTTTCACATTGCTAATTTTTTTCTTCTGCCTCTTCAAATCTGCTGCTATGTGCTTCTAGTGTATTCTTGATTTCTTGGATTGTGCCTTTCATCATAATCATATCCATTACCTTTTTACGTATGTTTACAATTTTCCAGTATGCTCTCCCAATATATTAGTTCCAGATCTCAGCTTCCATGGTTTTCTCCTAAAGTTGTTTCTCCTTAAATCTCTCCTTTACATGTCCCTTTTAGTCAAAGCTGTCAGTGGTTTTGTTCATACAGCTCTCCCAAAACCTTTTTGTTTAGCATGCAAGAATCAGGGCTTCAAGCCATCAGACTTTACGTCTTTCCAGAAATCTTTCCTAGATAACTGCATCTTCAATCCTGATTTACAAGTTCTCAGTTTAGTTAAGTCCTCAAATGGTGCACTATCACTTATAGCCTTGATTTCCAGAGGCTTGGAATTTCTGGAATCAGTTTCTGATTTCTTTGTGCCCAACAATTCAATTCTCAGCTTATTTCTCTCATCTAGCATTTTAATATAAGCTGCAAGGAGAAAACAAGCCACATTTGTTGATTTTATTTCTGGGAAGTTCTTCAGGTAAATGCCCATGCTCATCATTTTCAAATTCTGCCTTCCATAAAACATCAGGTGTCAATCTTACAAAGTTCTCTGCAATTTTAAAGCATGGATCACCTTTTCTCAAGTTTCCAATAAGAGTTTTAACATTACTTCTGATGTGTCATTAAAAAGTCTCTTTACCATACATATTCCTACCAACAGTCTTTTCAAAGCACTCTAGGCTTTTTCAAACATCTCACAATCATTTCTTTCTAAGGCCTATCAAAAATAACCTTAGGCTCCAAATTACTACCAAAAGTTTCTTCAAAGTAATCTAGGATTTTTCCATCAAGCAATTCACTACTACTCCAAAAATAACCCTTATCCATTTATAAAAACATTTTAGCATTTAGGTAATTGCAAAAGCACTACAGCACTCCCAGTACCAAATTCTGTATTTGTCAGCCAAATGGGTGCTAATGCAAAGCACCAGAAACCTGT
Organism: Tolypeutes matacus; assembly: GCA_026826555.1. Taxonomy (NCBI): domain Eukaryota; kingdom Metazoa; phylum Chordata; class Mammalia; order Cingulata; family Chlamyphoridae; genus Tolypeutes; species Tolypeutes matacus. The sequence goes on from JAKSZT010000663.1 coordinate 1,782,054, forward strand.
GAGCTTTTATAGAGGGTATTTATTTGAGTTAAAATCTTACAGTTACTAGGTCATAAAGCATGAGTTATTTTCCTAACCAAAGTTTGTTGCCGCAATTTGGAGCAAGATGGTTGCCAATATCTGCAAGGGTCCAGACTTTTTCTCGTAAGACTCTGTGTTCTTAGCTTTTACCATATCAGCTGTAGGCTGGGATAAGTGTCCTCTCTCTCCTGGGGCTCATTTCTATTCTGGCTCAGCTGCTCTGTTCTCTCCACAATGTTAGCTGCAGACTGTCAGACTTACTCTCTTTATGAGGCCTCTTCTGTGTTCGTGGAGTCATCTCTATTCTATTCTGCTGTGTTCTTCTGTGTGTTTGCTTCCTGGGGCTCCAGAATAAAAAAAAAAAAAACAAAAAAAAACTTCAACTCTGCATTCTGCCATGTCATTTTCTCTGTGAGTCCCCACCACCTTTGTGGGTGTGGAATCGACATGCTATTAGTGTGGTCCAATGAAAGTCCTAGTCATAATTTAATCAAATAAAAATGATATTTTGAATTTAATACAATCTAATATGCCCAGAGGAACAGACCAGTTTATAAACATAATCCAATAACTATTTTTGGAATTCATAAACAATATCAAACTGCTACAGATGTCAATTTTATGCAAATTGATAGATAGATTTGATGCAATACCAATAAAAATCCCACTAGCATTTTTAAAGCACACAATTATCAAATTTATTTTGGAATGGTAAAGGGTCCTAAATAGACAGAAATATGTTAAAAAAGGAAAAGCAAATTTTAAAGAACTATCACTTCTTGTCTTTAAATCATATTACCTAGTTACTGTAGTAAAGACAGCATGGTACTGTAATAAAAGCTGACACATACCAAAGGAACAGAACTGATGGTTCAGAAACACCCTCACATCTATGATCATGTAGTTTTTAGGCAGAATAGCCCATTCAACAAATGATGCAGGGAGAACAGGATACCAATAGCCAAAAGAAAGAAAGAGGACCCTTATCTCACACCTAATACAAAAAATTAACTCAAAATGCATCAAAGAACTAAATATGAAAGAAAGAACCATAAAACTTTTAGAAGAAAATATAGGAAAACTTCCTCAAAACCTGATGGTAGGTATTGGATACTTAAAGGAGATAAGAGGAGGGCTGAAATGGACTATTGATTCTTAATGTATGTAGAAGTTTTCATTAAACTTACTGTAAAAGTATGGAAATGTATAAGATTGATTGTAACACATGATGAGTAACAGTTGGTTCATAAGTGGGAATGTGGCTGGAAAGTGTAATGTAAGGATGTAAATGTCACTTGAAAGAAAATTAGAGAATAATCTAGGGACTGAATAACATTAAACCCAGAGGTGGATGAGAATTGTGGTTGATGGCACAGATGCAAGAATGTCCTTTGTAAGCTAGAGCAGATGTATATCACAATTGCTGGGTCGGTGAAATGTGGCAAAGCCTGGAAAAAATACAAATGGAGTGAACTATAGATTGTGGTTAACAGCAACACTGTAATATTCATACATCTATGTCCAAGGTGTACTCTGTTGATAATGGTGGACTAAGGAAAAAGTGTGCCAAATATACACTATGGACCATGGTTACTGGTAATAGTCTGATGATATTATCTCACAATATGTAAGAAATGTTCCACTGTGGTGTGGTGTGTTGATGGAGATGTGTTGTATGGGAATTCTGCACATAAGCATGATTGTTTTGTAAGTTCATAATTTCTGTAAAAAATATACTTAAAAAACTAGTAATTGGGTGGGTTGATAGGAAAATACACCAAATGTAAGATATGGACTATAGTTAGTAGTAAGATTATGATGATATTCATTCATAATATGTAACAAATGTCTCATAACAATGCAAGGTTTGGTGGTGGGTTGATGTATGAGATCCCTGTATGATTTATGCATGTTTGTTTGTAAGTTCACAACTTTTACTATACACTTATTATGTATGTTCATGTATGAATGATATAATAATAGGGTGGGTTGGGGAAATTACATCAAAAGCAAGATACTTTGTTTAGTAGTAATACTTTGAGAATGCTCTTTCATCATTTGTTAGAAATGTTTCACAACAATGCAAGGTGTTTTTCATAGGGTAAGGTATGAAAGCCCTCTATTATGTTATATGTTTGTTTTGTAAGTTCACAACTTTTTACTATACACTTATTTTTTCTGTATGTTTACATATGAATGAGATACTTAAATAAATTTTTAAATAAAATTCTTGACATCATTTACATAAGCACCAAAAAAGAAATACAGGCCTTAAAATTTTGTACAACGTATATTTTGAGGGAAACTACAAAACTTTGAGGAAAATTTTCAAAGAAAATCAAAATAAATGGAGATATATTCCATACATGATTTGGAAGAGTTAATGTATTTAATGTTGTATTTCTTTCCCACTTGTTCTATAGATTCAATTGCATTGCAAAAAAAATATCCACAGTTATTTTGTGAATGTTGACAAACTGATCCTAAAGATTACATGTAATTATAAAATATCCAATTTCTAACACAATAATGAAGAAAAATGTGAGAGGACAGACATTACCTGGCTTCAAGACTTACTATAAATCTAAAGTTATTATGACAGAGTGACATGGCAAATACTTATATCAATAGTATAGAATACATAGTCCAAAAATATGCCCACACAAAAGTAGCTAACTGATCTTTTACAATGAGCAAAGGCAATTCATTTGTTAAAAAATAATATTTTAAATGAATGGTGCTAGAATAATTGGACATAAATTTGGGAAAAATCATTCGAGAAACATTCTTTACATTTTCACAAAAAATTATTTAATATGGATTCTGCACCTAATTTAAAATGCAAAAATAATCAACATCTATATTATAAGGTAGAAGAAAATCTAAGTGACATTGACTTCAACAATGATTCTTTATTTTAAAAAGAAACAAACACCATTGAGGAAAAAATATATAAGTTGAATAACATAAAAATGAACACTACGAGATCTTCCAGGATGTTGGAGGATTAGAGAGATACAGGAATCACTTCTCCAAGTAAAACAGCTAAAGGACAGGCAGGAATAGCCTGAAAAAAAAGTTTTATAGTTTAGGGCACCAGGGGAAGGCTGGACACCACCCAGAAGAGAGAGGAGCAATGGAAAAGAATCTTGATGGGAAAACTCTGTGAGTAGAATCTGCAGCTGCAGCTGTTGGTGCCCATCCTCCACCATTGGAGCAGACAGCTTACAGTTATCCTGCCTCTGGATGGCATCTATAAACAAAGAGGGCCACAGGATTCCACCTCTCCATGTATAGGGAGAGAAAAGGATGCAGTGTAAGGCTGATTCAAGTTTAGCCACAAATTTGGTCTTCTGTATCCCGCGATCCCTTCCAGTCTGGGTGGGGTGATGCAACTCTATGTCTTGGGAGCCAGCAAGGGATTAGAGAGGTCATACTTTCACAAATACACTCCTTATTGTCCAGAACTGGTTGATGAAGGCACAAAGGTGAGTGAAATTATTTCCCATTTGGGAAAAGTGAGGGGGATGTGGGCAAAGGTTGGAGAATACCTTCTGAGAAAGTATGATTTGCAAGGCTTTAATAGCTATGAGGCAAGATTCTCTATCACATTGTTTTGGTTGCAGTGAACACATTCCAGCCAAGGTTTGAAATGAGAGAACTGTCAATGAGTGCCTTCTGCTGACAGGCCAAGGCAGTGTATGTGAAGAAATTAAAAGTAACTAAATGAGAGGCTTTTAATGGCTTTTACTGGCTTTTACAGCCTCCTTTCCCAAGGCCCTTGGAAATGGGTTTACCACCCATTCCTGGGTACATGGGATGGATTTGAGCAGATAAATAGAGATAATATTAAAGAGCTAGAACATGTTGAACCAAGAATCAAAGAACAGCAGTAACACATAACCTCCTACTTCTAAATCCCTAAGCAAAGAGAAAAATTGAGCATAAGAGTAAACTCATCATCATAATCAGATGACTAGACATCAGCAAAAAAATTACAGGCCATAGTAAGAAGATGGAAGATATATCCCAAGCAAAAGAATATATCAGAGCCCTAGATTACTCACAGTATTTGAGACAACTAATCAACAATATTCATACAAATCTCCAAAATCAAAACAATGAACTGAAATACAATATGACTAAAGATATAAAGAACACCAAGAGGAAACTAAGTGAGCACAAGAATAATTTGAAAATCAACATATAAAAAAGTAGCATAGATTATGGGGATGAAAGACACAAGGGTTGAGAACTGAAACACCTCAGAGGCATACAAGAGCAGACTAAAATTGATAGAAGAATGAGTAACTGATGCAGAAGGCAGAAGAGCTGAAATGGAAGAGAAAGAAGAGAAGAGAGAGGAAAGAATGGAAAAGAATGAGCAGGGGCTTAGGGAGTCAAAAGACAGCAGAAAACATATACATGACATGGGAGTTCCAGAAGGAAAAGAGAAGGGAAAAGGGACAGAAGAGGATTTGAGGAAATAATGCCTGAAAATTTCCCAACTCTCATGAAACAAATCAATTTATATGTCCAAGAAGCACAGCTTAACACAATCAGAATAAATCTGAACAGATATTCTCCAAGAAACATACTACTCAGAATGTCAAATAACAACAACAACAAAAAAGAGAAAATTCTGAAAACTGCAAGGGAATAAAAAACCATCACATACAAGTGATGCCCAGTAAGACTTAGTATGGGTTTCTCATCAGAAACCATAGAAGCAAGAAAACAGTGTTCTGATATGATTAGGATATGGAAAGAGAAAAACTGCCTGCTGAGAATTATCTATCCAGAAAAATTGTCCAAAATTTGAGGGTAAGTTTAAGATATTCATAAATAAATGTTACTGTAACCTCCAAAAGAGGGGCCCAACTAATCCAGCACCACAAAGGAGAAAATCTTCTCTCAGTGAGAAGTTGATTTTTTTGCAGGTGCATAGACACGGGACTCTGGGAATTTTCCCCAAATCAATTCAAAGCAAGAATGAGAGCTCAGGATTTTATATGCAAAGGAGAGGGATAAGGGAGGAGAAAAATAAGTGATTCCAGGAGTCTTGTGGGTGGAAAGGTCATGTGCAATTTCTGAGTCCTGAATTATTTCAAGCACATCAAGTGTGTCCTTTGTTTCAGCGACTAATTAACCACAGTTCAACAAGGTCTTCGTGACCACTTTCTTAGTTGATTGCTCAAGGATATCAAGCTTTTTTGATTCTTAGGAAAGTTACAGATTTACTGGGTCATAAGGTGCTCCTGGCACTATTCTATCTGATTTTGCTTTGAGTCATTATCTTGTTCCTGTAAGCAAAACTGAGAAGGTCTGGTTAACATTTTTCAGAGAATAAGTACAAGGAGTAAACTTCTAAAATTAGATTAATAGAAAGCCAGTTCAATTAGTGTATTATAAATTTCAGACCTTCTTAAGTGAAGAAATTTTTAGTAAGCACATTTTCCAGCTTTCATAAACAGAAGCTAAGAGATTTCATTAAAAATCTACCTGGCTTTGCAGGAAACATTAAAGTGAGCCTTACAGCCTGTAAGAAAAAAGTCAGGAGAGAGATATTGGGGGAGAGTGTAGAAGGGAAGACTATAAGAAAGGATAGCCAAAAGAGTAAGAAGACAGATAAAAATAAGATAAGACATATGAAAGCCAAAGAATAAAATGATAGAAGAAATTAATGCTTTAACAGTAATGTCATCCAACATGGATACCTCAGGAGATTGATGGATGTAGGATGACCAGATACCTGAAAATAACTTGTTTCTCTCCCTGTTACTAGGCTACAAAGGAAATAATTGTATATAAATTAGAAGACAATGAGATGCAACCCTCTCTTTCTGCCAAATTTTGCTTCTGGTAGTCAAGAACATACTGTTGAAGCAATGAAGTATGAAAACCAGCTTTAGCCAGTTGGCTGGACCTGCACAGAAGAAACCCCATGATGTCCTCACTAGAACTTGCTTAATTAACATAGTAAATTTCCCACCCAATGGTGCAGTTATCTGCCCACTTTTTGGTCATGCAATGTATGTGCAAGCATGATTTCCTGAACATAATAATCATAGAGTTATAAAACTATCTTTGTATGATCATCCATATGCATAAAAGCTAATGCATAATGAAAGTAAATGATAAATAGTAACAAGTATTTAAGCAAGAGCAAAACCACAGCATGGGGAGTTGGGTCTGAGTCACTTTGGACTGACCTTGGCTCCTTAACTCTGCAGATGTAATAAATGTGAGTTTGCCTAACTCACATGTTGAAGTTTTCTTCATGCCATCTCTGGTTATTCATAAAGGCCCTGCCTTGAGGCATAACAAATTGGCTTTCCCTGGGCTCTGTCCAGGTAGTGCCAGGGAGCATAGGGCCCTGCCCAGTGATGTACAGTTCCATTCCACACCATTAGAGATGAAGTCAGGCCTCGAGCCTGTGCCTGCATATTCCTACTGCTTCTCAGAACCTTGGGGACAATGACTGAGGTGACAAACCATTCAAGATACAGCTCTGGATCTAGGTTCAGTTTACCACCTGTCTAAGGGAAGTGTGCTTTGCCTTGTTTTAATCTACTGGTGAATTACACTTATACTTTGTACCTTTGTTTCACAGAATTCTCAAAAAATCCCAAAATACCTCAGAGTTGAGGAGAGAAGAGGAGTAAAACCTTGACATTGAAATATGAAGTGGGAAAGTGAATTCTATACTTTCTTGAAGATGATCATGGAGGGTTTGAAAATTGGCACACATTTGTCTCTGGCTTATTAAAAAAATGGGTAAATCAAAGAATTCCAGCCTTAAGACAGAATCTTGGAAATTGGCTAGAAATGCAAATTTCAGGTCACCCCAAAATTATCTACCAGTTTTAATATCTAATATGGAGGCAGATATGACTCAAGTGGTTGGGCTTCCATTTACCATATGGGAGGACCTGGGTTTGATCCCTGGGGTCTCCTGGTACAAGGCAGCAAGCTAGCCAGGCCTGCATGGTGAGCCAGGCCTGTGTGACAAGTCAGGCCCACACAGACACACAGTGAGCCAGGCCCACATGGTGAGCCAGACCCATACCATGAACCATGCAGAAAGATGATGACACATCATCCTGATGAGATATGGGAGAGTCAAGGTGAGACATGCCAAAAACCAGGAACTGAGATGGCGAAAGTGACAAGATTCCTGTCTTCCACATCGGAGGTCCCTAAGATCAAATCCCAGTGAAGCCTGGAGGAGAATAATGAGAAAAGAAGTCAAGAAACAAACACAGAAGATCATCCAGTGAATGGACACAAAAAGCAAGTGGGATGGAAAGAAAATAATGTTGTAAGGCATAGCATTGTCATTGTGTCATTTCACAGATGAGAGTATATCTGTAGAATAAATTCCTAAAAAATAAAATAAAATAATAAAAAAATTTTAAAATCTAATGTACTAAATATTAAAACCCATGTATTCTCAGGATAAAAGCAAAGCAGATTAGCCTATTGAACTAATGTATTTATGAATTCAAATAAAGGTGGCTTTGAGGAAAAAAAGTAATATCATTGAATGTGAATGCATTAAATACCACAATCAGAATATATAGACTGACAGAATGGGCTAAAAGAATACATGATCCATCCTTAAGCTGTCTACAAGAGACTCACCTTAAATCCAGGGACACATATTGGCTGAAAGTGAAAAATTTGAAAAAAAAAAAAAAGTTCTATACACACTATAACTTAAAAAGAGTTGGAGTATCTGTACTAATATTAGACAAAACAGTCTTTCAATGCAAAAAAAAGGTATGAGTTGCAGAAAGCCCTTATATATAATAAAAGGGGCAATCCACCAGGAAGAATTAACAGTCATAAATAATTATGCACCTAACCGGGGTCCCCCAAATTACATGAGGCAAACTCTGGCTAAACTGAAGGGAAACAGAGTGAGTGGAAATAAATAAACCTGAGTTTTTCATCTCTAATATTTGATGCATATCCACTCTTCTGAGAAAATTCAAGAATAGTGCTCTGACAGATGACAAACATCCTTACAGATGCAGAGCTGGCAACTCAATCTACTTCCTAATAGTGAACACACCAGCTGGAATAAACTATCTGTCTTATTCTGACAGTTCTCTATGTATGATAAAAGTAAAGATTTTAAGTTACTTGGAGCTACTGAAGAAGTAAATGTTTGAAAATTTGGATAAATAATACAAACCATAAAAATTAAAACATGTTAAAAGGTTAAATAAAAGTCAAAATGAAAAAAATTATAGGAAGAAATAGATATCTCTATAATAATAGAAAGAGACTTCAGCACACCACTCACATCATTAGATAGAACAACTAAACAGAAGATCAGCAAAGAAACAGAATGTGAACAATATATTAAATGAGGAGACCTAAAAGACATACACAGAAGGTTGCAACTCAAATCAGTGGGTTATGCATTCTTCTAAAGTACTCATGGACCTTTCTCCAGGATAGACCACATGCTACATCACAAAGCAGGTCTCAATAAATATAAAAAGATTGAAATTTTACAAAGTAACTTCTCAGATCATAATAAAATGAGGCTGGAACATATAATAGATGGGAAAGGGGGGAATTCACAAGTGTATAAAGGCTAAACAACACAATCCTAAACAACAAGTGTGTCAAAGAAGAAATTGTAAGAGAAATTTGTAAATAACTTGAGGAAAATGAAAATAAGTACACAACCTATCATAACTTATGAGATACAATAAAGGCAAGGCTTAGAGTGAAATTTATAGCCCGAAACACCTATATTGAAAAAGAAGAAAGAGCTAAAATCAAAGACCTAAATGAACTCCCAGAGAAACTAGAAAAATAACAGCAAACTAATCCCAAAGCAAACAGAAGGAAAGAAGCCATACTAAGACAATGAAAGAAATGGCCCAAGAGAAAGAATATATCAAAGGACCATATGTGACACAGGATTTGGACAAGTAATCAATGAGATTAAAATAAACTTCAAAAATAAAATTAATGAGTTGAAATAAAATATGGATAAAGAGATAAAGGACATCATGAAGATGCTGAGAGACCCCAAAGAAGAATTTGAAAACCTGAATAGAAAAATAACAGAGCTCATGGGAATGAAAGACATTAAAGGTGAGATCAAAAACATATTGGAGGCATACATGAGAAGACATAAAATGATAGAAGAAAATAATTGATACGGAAATTATCCAGATGAAATTGAGAGAGAAGAACAGAGAAAAAAGAACAGAAATATTTTAGTTGAATTATAACACAAAGTTCAACAACATGTGTGTCCCTGGAATTCTGGAAGAAGAAAAGTAAAACAGGGCAGAAAGAGGATTTGAGGGAATAATGGAAGAAAGTTTTCCAAATCTCATGAAAAAAATGGGTTTCTATGTTCAAAAAACACAGCATACCCCAATCAGAATAAATCCTAATAGACTTACTCCATGACACATACTACTCAGAATGTTAAACATCAAAGAGAAAGAGAAAATTCTGGGAGGAGCAAGAAGAAGCAAGCCATTACAAACAAGGGATGTCCATTAAGACTTGGTGTGGATTTTTCATCAGAAATCATGGAGGCAAGAAGACAGTGGTATGATATAATTAGGATACTGAAAGAGGAAAATTGCCAGCCAAGAATTCTTTATCCAGCAAAATTGTCCTTCAAATATGAAGGTGAGTTTAAAATATTCACACACACAAAAAACAAAACGGAAACTTCATTAAAAAAAGAATCCATTTTGTCAGGAAGTATTAAAGGCAGCTTTACAGTCCAAAAGAATCAGAGAGGAGAGAGATGCTTGGAGGAGAGTGTATAAGGCAAGAATAGCAGAAAGCATAATCAAAAGAGTAAAAAGACAGAAGAGTATAAGGCATATGAAAAATATAAAGCATATGAAAAATATAAGGCATAAAAATATAAGGCATATGAAAACCAAAGAATAAAAGGGTGGAAGTAAATAATGCATTTATGGTAATATCATTGAACACGACTGGATTAAACTTCCCAATCAAAAGATATAGACTGACAAAATGAATTAAAAAAATGAGACATCCATATACTGCCTATAATAGACTCATCTTTGATCCAGGGATGAAAACTGGCTGCACATGAAAGGTTGGACAAAGATAATCCACACTAACAATAACCAAAAAAAAGGATGGGTAGCTTTAATAATATAAGACATAACAGACTTTAATGCTAAAAGTTATTAGATTAAAAAGGCATTATATATTAATAAAATAGAAAATGAATCAGGAAGAAGTAACAGTCATAAATACCTATGCATCTAACCAGTGTGCTCCAAAATACATGAAGCAGGTTCTGACAAAATGAAGGGAGAAATAAACATCTCTACAATGATAGTTGGAGACGTCAATACACCACTTACATCATTAGATAGAATAACCAGACAGAGATTAACAAAGAAAGAGCATTTTAACAATATAAATGAGCTAGCCCTAAAAGACACATATAGAATATTGCATTCCAAATCAGCAGATTATACATTCTTCTCAAATGCTCATGGACCTTTCTCCAGGATAGACCACGTGGTGTATCACAAGGCATGTTTCAACAAATATAAAAAGATTGAAATTACACGAAGCAAGTTCCCAGATCATAAAGGAATGAAGCTGGAACACATAATAGATGGCAAAGGGGAAAATTCACAAGTCTGTGAAAGCTAAACAACACAGTCATAAACAATCCATGAGTCAAAGAAGAAACTGCAACCAAAGATTTAAAATATATTGTGATGTATGAAATTGAGAATTCAACTGATCAAAACATGGGATACAGTGAAGGCAGATGTGGAAGGGAAATTTATAGCCCTAAACCACTATATTAAAAAGAAGAAAGAGCTAAAATCAAAGATCTAATTGAACAACTGGAGTAATTGAAAAAAATAGCAACAATGCCCAAAGCAAGCAAAAGGAAAGAAATAGTAAAGATTAGAGCAAAAATAAATGAAATTGAAAATAAAAAAAATGATAGAGAAAATCAACAAAAACAAAACCTGGTTCTTTGAGAAGAACAAAATATTGACAAACGGTTAGCAAGACTAACAAAGAAAAAAGGAAAGATGCAACTCAATAAAATAAATGAAATGAGGGAAGTTATGACTGACTGTACAAGAATAAAAAGGTTTATAAGAAGATATTATGAGAATCTGTATGCCAATAAGCTAGACAACCTAGATGAAATTGAAAAATTCTTAGAAATATTTCTCAATTACACCAATGTCACATGAAATACAAGAACCTAACAAACACACTACATTTAAAGAAATCCAATCAATCAACAAAAATCTCCAAACAAATAAATGTCCAGGACCAGATGGACTTACAGGTGAATTCTGTCAAGAATTTCAAGAAGTATTAACACCAATCTGGCTGAAACGCATTTTAAAAAAATTGAATAGGAGGGAAAATGATCTAAAACATTTTGTGAAGCTAACATCACTCTAATACCAAAGCCAGATAAAAATACTAAAAGAAAGGAAAATTACCAACCAATCTCTCTAATGAACATAGATGAAGAAATTCTCAAAAAAAAAAAAAAAAAAAAACTTGCAAATAGAACACAACAGCATGTCAAAAGACATACACCATAGACCTTGGAGGGCCAAGATGGCGTTAGTGTAGTAGGGCACACACTGCAAGCTCCCAGAGCAAGGCGGATTGTGGACGGGATCCTGCCCGGGAGTCTGTGCTGTGCACGCGTGGAGTAAGAAGCTTGGGACATCTATCTGCGTGGATCAGGGGAGTGGACTGAACGGTGGAGATTCGAGAGTTTTGAGGCTGCCGGTGGAGGTTGGCACAGGGGGCTGAGCCCTGCGGTTAGGGGAAAAAAAATAAATTTAAATAAAACGGCCATTTGGAGCTGCGGGCGGGGCGAAAAAGTTTTATTTTCTGGGGATCTGGCTGCCTAGCACCCCTTGGAACTTCTGTGAACAGAAGAAACGAGCTAATTAGCACCCGGTGAACCGGAGGGGGGATTTTGGTCCGGAAACACAGCTGATTTCCCTAGCCACCCAGGGATAAGACTCGGGCCACTGCGGAGCCAGGAAGAAGGGACACTTCCCAAAAAAGGGAGGGTTCTGTTGGAAGAAAGGGAAGGGTATTTTATATTTTTAGACATCAATCTGGCTGCCTGCACCACCCCATAACTTTGGAGAGCAGATAAGCCGACCTGAAGCAGCATTAGGCTGAGAGCAGAGGCGAATCTGCACTCAAACTGATTTACTGAGCAGCCCGGTGACGCTCGAGCTCGGCGCCAAAAGGGGCGGCAGAATCCGCCCTCTTTAGCACTACACACTGACTAACATCAGAGCTTCAGCTAACCTGGGGAGACCAGAAAGTGGGACGTGCTTGATTAATTTCCATGGGCCCAGCTAGGGTCCCTTCAGTAAGGGGGTTGGTCTAGAGAAGGAATTATTTTGGGTCCTGCATTTTGCTAAAAAAATAAAAATTAAAAAAAAAAGTGAGGTCACCTCAACAAATGAAAAATAAATTCTTTTTAATTTAGTTTAATAGCTAAAAGCTGCTTCAGGACCTGCATATAGAAGCCTGTGGGGAAATTGATTGATAAACACAAGTAGGCAGGAAGGATCCACGTGGACCCTAGGGGAATCATTGACCCCCCTTAGCTCTGTTTGACTGCTTGCCTGTGTGGATCTTTGGTTTCTCTCTGTTACTTTCTGGTCTATTGCTATTATTTCCTTTTTCCTCCCCCCTTCCTTTTTCCTTCTATTTTTTTTTTTAATAGGTGCTGTCAGCTTGTCGCTTCTTTCCTGGGCTTCTTATTCAGTAATTTCCCACTCGCTGTATATATTGATTCTGTATTACAAACTATCGCTTATCCTTCCTGCATCTTTCTGCTTTTTGTTTTCTGTTGTGTCTCTTAGAGACAACATTTTTTCATAGGCTCACAACTTAAGGGTGTCAATTTCTATCCCATCTATTTTGTTTTCTTCTTCTTCTTTTTTCTTTTTTTTTATATTAGTATTAACTTTTTCCTTTCAGACCTTTCTTTACTATTTCTCTCCCTCTTCAAAATTCTAGTCTTCTAAATAACTATATATATTCCACCATTTGTTTTCCCAGTCAATTGTAGGAACTACATATTTTTTCCTAGTACTCTTCACTGCCTACACAAGTTAAATATTCATCTTATTAAGTCTCATTTTGCCCCTCTTCTAACTTTTTTCAGTATCTCTATTGTCCTTATGCCTTCCTTACATATTTTGATTCCTCTGGCCCTAACTTTTTGCCTTCAGGGGAACATAGAAAGAAGCAAGAAAATAAAATAAGAAGAAAAACTGCCAAAGAGAAAACTTAACTCACACACAGAACCAACAGCTAAATAAAATTCTAGAGCATAGAGAAAAGCTAATCAACTGAACAAACCCACCAAGAAAATATGATGACCAGAGGGTAACAGAAAAGTACAAATGACTCTGAGAAACTGGAAAACATGGACCAGTCCAATGCACAAAATAAAAACCAGGAAGCAATGCAGAACATCGAACAACTAATCAAAGCTATCAAAACAAATATCATGGACTAATTTAAAGAAATGAACGAAGAGATTAAGGATATAAAGAAGACACTGGGAGAACATACTGAAGAAAGAGCTAACAAACCTAAAAAGGTAATGGAAATGATGGCGAACAAAGGCACAAGTCAAGAAATGAAAAAGACGCTGGACTCACATGGCAGCAGATTTGAACAGGCAGAGGAAAGAATTAGTGATATGGAAGACAATACATTTGAAATCAAAGAGATTGTAGAAAAGATAGACAAAAAGATAGAAAAAATCCAATATGGTCACAGGGAATTAACCGATAATGCAAGACACACAAACATATGCATTATGGCCATCCCAGAAGGAGAAGAGAAGTGAAAGGTAACAGAAGGAGTGTTGAAGGAAGTTATGGCTGAAAACTTCCCAACTCTATTGAAAGATATGTATGTGGAGATCCAGGAAGCACAGCGCACACCAAATAGTATAAATCCCAACAGGCCAACTCCAAGACATATACTTGTCAAATTGTCCAATGATCAAGACAAAGAGAAAATACTCAAGGCAGCAAGAGAAAAGAGAACCATCACATACAAGGGAAGCACAATAAGATTAAGTGCTGATTTCTCAGCTGAAACCATGGAGGCAAGAAAACAGTGGTATGACATAGTCAAAACACTAAAAGAAAAAAACATCCAGCCACGAATTCTCTATCCAGCAAAATTGGCATTCAAAAATGATGGAGAGTTCAAAATATTCACAGATAAACAGCAATTATGAGAGTATGTCAAGAAGAAACCAGCACTTCAAGAAATACTAAAGGAATCTCCACAAGTTGAAAGGAAAAAACAAAGGAGAGAGAGTTGGAGGAGAGTTTAAAAACAACTGAAAACTCAAAAAGAGAAACAAAACAACATATGACATACATTAACACAAAGAAAAAATGGCTGAAGTAAGAAATTCGTTATGAGTAATAACACTGAATGTTAATGGATTAAATTCACCAATCAAAAGACACAGATTGGCAGAATGGATAAGAAAATATGATCCATCTATATGCTGTCTACAAGAAACCCACCTTTGACCCAGGGATTCAAGGAGGCTGAAAGTGAATGGCTGGAAGACCATTTTACAAGCTAACAATAGCCAAAAAAGGGCAGGAGTAGCTGTTCTAATATCAGACAAAATAGACTTTAAATGCAAAACTATTGTAAGAGACACAGATGGACACTACATATTAGTAAAAGGAGTAATCTCTCAAGAAGAGAGAACAATCATCAACATTTATGCACCTAATCGAGGTGCCTCAAAATACGTGCGGCAAACTCTGGAAAAACTAAGAGGAGAAATAAATTCCTCTACAATTATAGCAGGGGACTTCAACACACCACTATCATCATTAGACATAACATTTAAGCAGAGAATCAATAAAGAAACTAAGGCACTCAACAATATATTAGAAGATTTGTACTTAATTGACATATGCAGAACACTACACCCAAATACAGCGGGATTTATATTTTTCTCCAGTGCACATGGAACATACTCCAAAATAGACCACATGCTAGGCCACAAAACAACACTCAATGAATTCAGAAAGATTGAGATTATGCAAAGTAATTTCTCTGACCACAATGGAATGAAGTTGGAAATCACTAAGGGCCAGAGAAACAGGTTAGGCACAAGGATATGGAAGTTAAACAACACACTCTTAGACAAACAGTGGGTCAAAGAGGAAATTTCAAAAGAAATCAGTAACTACATTGAAACTAATGAAAACAACAACACTACATATCAAAACCTATGGGATGCAGCGAAAGGAGTCCTGAGAGGCATGTTCATAGCCATAAATTCATAAATTAAAAAAGAAGAGAGAGCTAAAATTGAAGAGCTAACAGCACACTTGGAGGAATTGGAAAAACAACAACAAACTAAACCTAAAGGAAGTAGAAAGCAGGAAATAACAAAGATTAGAGCAGAACTAAATGAAATAGTGAATAAGAAAGCACTGGAAACAATAAACAAAACCAAAAGCTTGTTCTTCGAGAATATCAACAAAATTGACAAACCATTAGCCAGACTAAAAAAGAAAAAGAGAGAACAGATTCAAATACATAAAAAAAGGAATGATCAAGGTGATATCACTACTGACCCCACAGAAATAAAGAGTATCATAAGAGGATACTTTGAAAAATTATATGCCAACAAGAATGACAATTTAGAGGAAATGGACAAGTTTCTAGAAACCCACAAACAGCCGACATTGCTGAAAGAAGAAATAGATGAAATAAACAGCCCAATTACATGTAAAGAGATAGACTCAGTCATTAAAAACCTCCTAACTAAGAAGAGTCCAGGACCAGATGGCTTCACAGCTGAATTCTACCATATATTCCGGAAAGAGATAACACCAATACTACTTAAGCTCTTCCAAAAAATAGAAGTAGAAGGAATATTACCTAACTCATTCTATGATGCCAACATTACCCTAATACCAAAACCAAATAAAGATACCACAAGAAAGGAAAATTACAGACCAATTTCTCTAATGAACCTAGATGCTAAAATCCTTAACAAAATACTTGCTAATCACATTCAACAGCATATCAAAAGGATTATACACCATGACCAAGTGGGTTTCATCCCAGGTATGCAAGGATGGCTCAATATAAGAAACTCAATCAATGTAATACACCACATAAACAAACTGAAAGAAAAAAATCACATGATCATCTCTATAGAAGCAGAAAAAGCATTCGACAAAATACAGCACTCTTCCTCATAAAAACACTACAAAAGATAGGAATAGATGGAAGCCTTCTGAAGATGATAAAGGGTATATATGAAAAACCCAAAGCTTACATCATTTTCAATGTTGAAATCCTAAAAGCCTTTCCTCTGAGATCCGGAACAAGACAAGGATGCCCACTATCACCATTCCTATTTAACATTGTGTTAGAAGTACTTGCACGAGCACTGAGACAAGAAAAGGACATAAAAGGCATCCAGATTGGAAAAGAAGAAGTAAAAATTTCATTATTTACAGATGACATGATCCTATACATAGAAAGCCCTGAGAAATAGACAACAAGGCTTCTAGAATTTATAAAGGAGTTCAGTAATGTTGCAGGCTATAAGATCAATGTTAAAAAATCACTAGCATTTTTCTACACCAATAACCAGCAAACTGAGGAGGAAATCAGGAAAAAAATACCATTTACAATAGTAAATAAAAGAAGCAAATACCTAGGAATAAATTTAACGAAAGATGTAAAGGACTTATATACAGAAAACTACACAACACTGTTAAAGGAAATCAAAGAAGAATTAAATAAATGGAAATATATTCCTTGTTCATGGATGGGAAGAATAAACATCATCAAGATGTCTATCCAACCCAAACTAATCTACAGGTTTAATTCAATCCCAATAAATGTCAACACTATATTTTTTAAGGAACTGGAAAAACTAACCACAAAATATATTTGGAGAGGCAAGAGGCCCCGAATTGCCAAAGATATATTGAAAAAGAAAAGTGAAGTTGGAGGTATAACATTACCTGACTTTAAAACTAAAGTGATCAAAACTGCGTGGTATCGGCACAAGGATAGACCTACTGACCAATGGAACCAGACTGAGAGTTCTGATATGGATCCACGCATATACAGTCATCTGGTATTTGACAAGGCCATGAAGCCCACTCAGTTGGGAGAGAGTGGCCTCTTTAACAAGTGGTGCTTGTAGAACTGGATATCCATATCCGAAAGAATGAGAGAAGAATACCATCTCACACCTTATACAAAAATCAACACAAGATGGATCAAAGATCTAAATATAGGAGCCAAAATCATAAAAACCTTGGAAGATAATGTAGGGAAGCATCTACAGGACCTTGTAATATAAAATGGTTTCATGAACTTCATAGCCAAAGCACGAGCAGCAAGAGAAAAATATGATAAATGGGATCTCCTCAAAATTAAAAACTTCTGCACCTCTAAGGATGTTATTAAGAAAATAAAAAGGCAGACTACCCAATGGGAAAAAATATTCGGCAACCATCTATCTGATAGGATCCTAATATCCTGCATATATAAAGAAATCCTACACCTCGAAAAAAAAAAGGACAAACAACGCATTTAAAATATGGGCAAGTGTCCTGAAAAAACACTTCTCCAAGGAAGAAATACAAATGGCTAAAAAGCAAATGAAAAAATGCTCAACATCACTTGCTATGAGGGAAAAGCAAATCAAAACTACAATGAGATACCAACTTACACCCATCAGAATGGCAGCTATTAAAAAAATAGGAGACACTAAATGTTGGAAAGGATGTGGAGGGATAGGAACCCTCATCCACTGCTGGTGGAACTGCGGTATGGTCCAGCCACTGTGGAGGACAGTTTGGTGGTTCCTCAGAAAACTAGCAATAGATCTTCCATATTATCCAGCAATTCCACTGCTGGGTATATACCCAGAAGAACTGAAAGCAAAAATACAAACAGATATATGCACACCAATGTTCATAGCGGCATTGTTCACCATTACCAAAAGTTGGAATCAGCCCCGGTGCCCATCAACAGACGAATGGATAAGCAAAATGTGGTACATACATACAATGGAATATTACTCAGCTGTATAAGGAACAAAGTGCTAACACATGGAATAACGCAGCTGAATCTTGAAGACCTTATGTTGAGTGAAGCAAGCCAGGCACTGAAGGATGAACAGTATATGACCTCACTGATCTTAACTGAGGAAAGTGAGCAGTCTCTGAGAACCATTGTCTGAAAGATAGGTTAACAAAGGAGAGTAAGAGAAGAGCAGGGTTTGAGCCTTCTCCCATGTGGACATAATCTATGGTTAAGGGATAGAGTGTGGTTGCATGTTGGGGGATGGGGCAGATGAGTGGTGTTGTTCCTGGGTTTGGTGTTGCAGCACTGGGGGTTGGGTTGATTAGGAAGTGCTGGTTCAAATCCCCAGGGCATGTAACTGTGAATCTTGACATTCCATGGGATAGGAGAGGGGGGTATCATGGGCCCTGAGGGGCTGGGGAGAAGGGAACAGCGAAGATCTAATGGGTAGTTTAGTGGTCATGGGGAAGGTTTTTCATTACCTTACAGTAATGTACACAGGACATGGTAAATATCATCAAAATTATTAAACTGTATCATCTAAATTGTAAACTATACTGTAAATCACTGACAATATTTAGTTGCTATATTTTGCTATCTGCATAACAGTTATAACAATGCTAACAACCAAAAAAAAAAGGGTGCGAGTTAAAATGAGGTGGGGAAGGGGATGTGGTTTGGTATCTGGGAGTCTCCGGCACTCCGTGTGTGACTTTGCTGTGTCCTAAAACTTCTTTGAAAATTAAATGAAAAATTGGGAGACAATGGTGATTGAGAGGAGGAAGGTGTCATGGCACACCAGACATCCGATAACACAGTGATAAAGGGAAGGAAAAAGGAGAAAAAAAGGAAAGGGAAAGGAAAAAAAAAATGTGAATATATATATATATATATTTTAAAGCATTTCCTTTCCTTTTTTGCCCATTTTTTGAATGTCCCAATCCACTAATTATATTTTATTTTGTTTTGTTCTTTGTTTGATTATTTTTTTTCCTTCTCTTTTTTTTATTTTTTTCCCCTGAGTTTCCTCATTTTTATGTCTTGCATGTAAGCTTATCACAGTTGTTTCTTTTTCCTAGTAAGTGTATTTGATTATTTTATGGACTAAATGTTCATGGAGGATCTGGATCACAGAAGGGTTACAATGGGTACTGCGGGGGATTATTGGGGGGATGTCTGTGGGGGTTTCATGGGGATTGGTTCATCCGAATATACATGAAAGATATACAAAATAATTCAAAGGATCAGGGGATGGGGCATGGTCACGATGGGTGGATAATCACACAATAAATGAGGGAATCTGAATTCCTAGCCTGGAGAGCTCTGCCATAGTCTCCAAGGGAGCAGCAACAGTCCTCTGAGTGTAAGGACAGTGCCTGTCAAAATAGGATGACCCGCTGATGTTTTTTTTTTTTATTTATTGATGACTACCCTTGTGAGACTGTGCTCTTGTAAATGAGACTTAACCTGCAGTTGTGGGGTGCCTAAGGGTTGCCACCTGAGAGCCTCCTTGTTGCTCAAATGTGGCCTCTCTCTAAGCCAAACTCAGCATATGATTGCATTACCTTCCCCCCAACGTGGGACATGACTCCCGGGGATGAGCCTCCCTGGCAACGAGGGATTAATACCAAGTGCCAACTGACAACACAACTGGAAAAAAACCATGAATTAAAGGGGGAAAAGGTAAAGACAAATGAGTTCAAGAGGCTAAGAGACTTCAAAGGGAGTCGGGAGGTCATCCCAGAGGTAACTCTTACGCACACCTCAGTAGGAGCTC
>JAKSZT010000663.1:1807001-1929424 GCA_026826555.1 Tolypeutes matacus
TATATATATATATATATAAATAATATTTTTGTAAGCAAATACACATATATGCATATATATTTATATATCATTTTGCAAATGATTGTATGTATTGTGAGAATTTTGATTTTTACCCTCAATAAAAATAAATTAAAAAAAAAAAAAGACATACCCCATATTGGATGCAAGATGGCATCAGTTTAGGATGGTACTTGTTGATTGACCCTCTGGGGCAGCCGATCATGGACGGGGTCCTGCCCGAGTTTTTGTGCTGTGGGTGCATGAAGGAAGGAGCTTGGGTCATCTAGAAGTGGACAGATCGACGGCATGGAGCAATCACTGGAGTTTTATAACATAGAAAGAAGTAAGAAAAAAAAATAAGAAGAAAAAGTGTCAAAGAGAAAACTTAACACACACACAGAACCACCAGCTAAATAAAACTCTAGAGGAGAGAGAGAAGTTAATCAACTGAAGAAACAGAGCAAGATAAAATGATGAGTAGAGGGCAACAAAAATTACAAACCACACTGAGAAACATGAAGACATGGACCACTCCAAAGTACAAACTAAAAACCAGGAATATATGCGGAACATCAAACAACTAATCAAAGATTCCAAACAAATATCATGAACCAACTTAATGAACTAAAGGAAGAGATTAAGGATATAAAGAAGACACTGGGAGAACATTCTGAAGAAATTGTAAACATACACAAAAAGATAACTGATATGATGATGATCAATGGCACAATCCAAGAAATCAAAAAGACGCTGGACTTACATGGCAGCAGATTTGAACAGTCAGAAGAGAGAATTAGTGATGTGTAAGAGAATACAACTGAAATCAAACCGATAGTAGAACAGATAGACAAAAAAAAAAGGAAAAATCCAGCAGGGACTCAGGGATTTAACTGAAAACACAAAACGCACAGACATATGCATTATGGATATCCCAGAAGGAGAGGAGAAGGGAAAGGGAACAGAAGGAGTGTTGAAGGAAATAATGGATGAAAACTTCCAACCCTGTTGAGAGAGATGGATATGCAGATCCAGGAAGCAAAGTACACCCCAAACAGTATAAATCCCAACAGGCTAACTCCAAGACATATACTTGTCAAAATGTTCAATGCTCAAGACAAAGAGAAAATACTCAAGGTAGCAAGAGAAAGAAAAGTATCACATACAAGGGAAGCAAAATAATATTAATTGCTGATTTCTCATCTGAAACCATGGAGGAAAGAAGACAGTGGTATGACATAGCCAAAGTACTAAAAGAAAAAAACTTGCAGCCAGGAATTCTCTATCCACCAAAACTGGTATTCAAAAATGATGGAGAGTTCAAAATATTCACAGATAAACAGAAATTAAGAGAGTATGTCAATAAGAAACTGACACTTTAAGAAATATTGAAGGAAGTTCTACAAGTTGAAAGGAAAAATCAAGAATTGGAGGAGAGTTTAAAAACAACTAAAAAAACAAAAACAGAAACAAAACAACATATAACATACATTAACCCAAAGAAAATATGGCTGAAGTAAGAAATTCCTTGCTAGTAATAACACTGAATGTTAATGGATTAAATTCACCAATCAAAAGACACAGATTGGCAGAATGGATAAGAAAATATGATCCATCTATATGCTGTCTACAAGAAACCCACCTTTGGCCCAGGGATTCAAGGAGGCTGAAAGTGAATGGCTGAAAAACCATTTTACAAGCTAACAATAGCCAAAAAAGGGCAGGAGTAGCTATTCTAATATCAGACAAAATAGACTTTAAATGCAAAACTATTGCGAGAGAGAAAGATGGACACTATATTTTAGTAAAAGGGGTACTCTCTCAAGAAGAGAGAACAATCATAAACTTTTACACACCTAATCGGGGTGCCTCAAAATACATGAGGCAAACTCTGGAAAATTAAGTGGAGAAATAAATGCCTCTACAATTATAGCGGGGGACACTATAATACACAATTATCATCATTAGACAGAACATCTACAGAGAATCAATAAAGAAACAAAGGCTCTCAACAATACATTAGAGGACCTGCACTTAATAGACATATACAGAACACTACACCCAAATACAGCAGGATTTACATACTTCTCAAGTGCACATGGATCATACGCAAAGATAGACCACACATTAGGTCACAGAAAAGCTCTCAATGAATCCAGAGAGATTGAGATTATACAAAGTAATTTCTCTGATCACAATGGAATGAAATTGGAAATCACTAATGGCCAGAAAAACAGGTTAGACACAAGGATATGAAATTTAAACAACACACTCTTAGAAAAACAGTGGGTCAAGGAGGAAATCTCAAAAGAAATCAGTAACTACCTTGAAACTAATGAAAATAACAACACAACATATCAAAACCTATGGGATGCAGCAAAAGCATTCCTGAGAGGGAAGTTCATAGCCATAAATAGATACATTAAAAAAGAAAAAAGAGCTAAAATTGAAGACATAATTGCACACTTGGAGGATATGGAAAAACAACAAACTAAAACTAAAGGAAGTAGAAAGAAGGAAATAACAAAGATTAGAGCAGAACTAAATGAAATAGAGAATAAGAATTCTCTAGAAATAAGAAAATAAGAATTATCTCTAGAAAAAATAAACAAAACCAATAGCTGGTTCTTTGAGAAGATCAATAAAATTGACAAACCCTTAGCCAGACTAACAAAGAAAAAAAGAGAACAGATGCAAATACACAAAATAAAGAATGAGCAAGGGGATATCTCTACTGACCCCACAGAAATAAAGAGTATCATAAGAGGATACATTGAAAAATTATATGCCAACAAGAATGATAATTTAGAGGAAATTTACAAGTTTTTAGAAATGCATAAACAGCCTACATTGATGAAAGAAGAAAATGAACTCAACAGTCCAATCACAAGTAAAGTGATAGAATCAGTAATCAAAAACCTCCAAACTAAGAAGAGCCCAGGACAAGATTGCTTCACAGCTGAATTCTACCAAACATTCCGGAAAGAGCTAATACCAATTCAACTTAAGCTCTTCCAAAAAATAGAAGAAGAAAGAAAATTGCCTTACTCATTCTATGATGCCAACATTACCCTAATACCAAAACGAAACAAAGATACCACTAGAGAGGAAAACTACAGACAAATTTCTCTAATGAACCTAGATGCTAAAATCCTCAGCAAAATACTTATTAATCGCATTCAACAACATATCTTAAGGATTATACACCATGACCAAGTGGGTTTCATCCCGGTATGCAAGGATGGTTCAATATAAGATAATCAATCAATGTAACACACCACATAAACAGAATTGAAAGAAAAAAACACATGATCATCTCTATAGATGCAGAAAAAAACATTCGACAAATACAGCACTCTTTCCTGATAAAAACACTGCAAAAGATAGGAATAGAAGGAAACTTTCTCAATATGATAAAGAGTATATATGAAAAACCCAAAGCTAACATCATATTCAGTGGTGAAATCCTAAAAGCCTTCCCTCTGAGATCGGGAACAAGACAAGGATACCCACTATCACCACTCCTATTTAACACTGTCTTAGAAGTACTTGCTCAAGCACTGAGGCAAGAAAAGGATAAAAAAGGCATCCAGATTGGAAAAGAAGAAGTAAAAACTTCGTTATTTGCAGACGACATGATCCCATACATAGAAAGCCTAGAGAAATCTACAACAAAGCTTCTAGAACTTATAAAGGAGTTCAGTAATATTGCAGGCTATAAGATCAATGCTCAAAAATTAGTAGCATTTCTGTACACCAATTACAAGCAATCAGAGGAGGAAATCAAGAAAAAAAATGCCATTTACAATAGTAAATAACAGAATCAAATACCTAGGAATAAATTTAACTAAAGATGTAAAGGACTTATATACAGAAAACTACACAACACTGTTAAAGGAAATCAAAGAAGACTTAAATAAATGGAAAAATATCCCCTGTTCATGGATAGGAACACTAAACATCATCAAGATGTCTATCCTACCCAAACTAATCTACAAATTTAATGCAATCCCCCCAAAAATCAACACTATATTTTTTAAGGAACTGGAAAAACTAACCACAAAATATATTTGGAAAGATAAGAGGCCCCGAATTGCCAAAGACATATTGAAAAAGAAAAATGAAGTTGGAGGCATCACATTACCAGACCTTAAAACATATTACAAAGCTACAGTGATCAAAACTGCATGGTATTGGCACAAGGATAGACCTACTGATGAATGGAACCGAATTGAGAATTTTGTTATAGATACTCGCATATACAGTCATCTGATATTCGACAATACTACCAAGCCCTCTCAGTTGGCAGAGAATAGCCTCTTTAACAAGTGGTGCTTGGAGAACTGGATATCCATTTCCAAAAGAATGAGTGAAGAATACCATCTCACACCTTATAAAAAAATCAACTCAAGATGGATCAAAGATCTAAATATAAGATCCAAAACCATAAAGACCTTGGAAGATAATGTAGGGAAGGATCTACAGGACGTTGTAATAGGAAATGGTTTCATGAATTTCATAGGCAAAGCACGTGCACCAAGAGAAAAAATAGAAAAATGGGATCTCCTCAAAATTAAAAACGTCTGCCCCTCAAAGGACATTATTAAGAAAATAAAAAGGCCGCCTACCCAATGTGAAAAAATATTTGGCAACCATATATCTGATAAGAGCCTAATATCGTGCATATATAAAGAAATCCTACACCTTGAAAATAAAAAGACAAACAACCCATTTAAAAAATGGGCAAGTGAACTGAAAAGACACTTCTCCAAGGAAGAAATACAAATGGCTAAATAGCACATGAAAAAATGCTTGACATCGCTTGCTATCAGGAAAATGCAAATCAAAACTATAATGAGATACCATCTTACACCCATGAGAATGGCAGCTATTAAAAAAACAGCAGACTCTAAGTGTTGGAGAGAATGTGGAGGAATAGGAACCCTCATCCACTGCTAGTGGGATTGTGGAATGGTCCAGCCACTGTGGATGACAGTTTTATCAGAAAACTAACAATAGATCTTCTGTATGATCCAGCAATTCCACTGCTGGGTATATACCCAGAAGAACTGAAAGCAAAGACACGAACAGATATATGCACACCAATGTTCATAGCAGCATTGTTCACCATTGCCAAAAGTTAGAATCAGCCCTGGTACCCATCAACAGATGAATGGATAAGCAAAATGTGGTACAAACATACAGTGGAATATTCCTCAGCTGTAAGAAGGAATAAAGTGCTAACATACAGAATAATGTGGATGAATCTTGAAGACCTTATGTTGAGTGAAGTAAGCCAGGCATTGAAGGATGAACACTATATGACTTCACTGATTTGAACTGAGGAAAGTAAGCAGTCTCTGAGAACCATTGTCTGAAAGATAGGTTAACAAGGGAGAGAAAGAGAAGAGTAGGCTTTGAGCCCATATGGACATAATCTATGGTAAAGAGATGGAGTATAATTGCATATTGAAGGATAGGACAGATGAGTAGCGATATTACTGGGTTTGGGGGTGCAGGTTTGACAGGTGGGTAGATTAGGAAGGGAAGGTTGGAATATCCAGTGCATTTAACTATGAATCTTGTCATGCCAAGAGTCAAGACAGGGGAGTGTCATATGCCCCAGGGGGATGGGGAGGAAGGAACAGTTAAGATTAAAAGGGGCATTTAGTGGCCATGTGAAAGGTTTTTCATTACCTTACAGTAAATATCATCAAAAATTATTAAACTGTACCATCTAAATGGTAAACTTAAAAAAAATAAAAAAGACATACACCATAAACAAATGGAATTTATTCCTCATATGGAACGGTGGTTCAACACAAGAAAATCAATTAATGTAATACATCACATTAACAAAATGAAGGAAAAATCACATGATCACCTAGATAAATGCAGAAAAGGCATCCAACAAAGTCTAGCATCCTTTCTTGATAAAAACACCTAGAAAGATGAAAATGAGGGAAAATTCCTCAACATAGTAAAAATCATATGTATTTGTCAGGGTTCTCTTGGGAAACAGAATCACCAGGAGATATCTGTCAATAACATGAGATTTTATAAGAGTCTCTCACATGACTATGAGGATGCACAGCTGCAGGTTCTGCTGGCAGGTTGCAAACCAGAGGCTCCGATGATAGTCCAATGAAGGTCCTTGATGAGTTTCTGCGAGACACTTACTGTCCAAAGACAAGCTGGGAAATTCTCCCCGAATGCTGAAATCACCTACCCTTTTAAGGCATTCAAATGATTTGATAAAACATCACACACACATTGATGACAGCAATATCCCTGAATGATGTAGATATAATCAGGTATCTATGCTGTAAACTCACTGGTGACTAAAGTCCATAAATGTCCTTGTATACAATTAGCCCATTCCTTCTTGACCAAACAACTGGGCACAGTTATCTGGCCAAGCTGACACTTTAGCCTAACGATCACAGGATGTATGAATAACTGACAGCAATCATGGTACTCAATTGGGAAAGGTTTAAAACTTTCCCTCTTAGATTGGGAATGAAAAAAAGAGGCCCACTGTCACTATTGTTATTCAACATTGAGTTAGAAGTTTTAGCTGGAACAATTAGACAGGAAAAAAATAAAGGGCATCCAAGTAGGAAAAGGGGAAGTAAAACTCAGTATTCACGGATGCCATGATCCTATATTTTAAAAATTCTGAAATGTCTATGACAAAGGTACTTGAGTAAATAAATGAGTCCAGCAAAGTGACAGTATACATGATCAACAGGAAAAAGTCAATAATGTTTCTGTACCTTAGAACTGAAAAATTTGGGGAGGAAATTAGGAAATAGTTTTCATGTACAATAGCAATAAAAGACTCAAATATCTAAGAATCAATATAACCAAAGAAGTACAAGACCTATATTCAGAACTCTAAAAAAAAAAATACTAAAAGTATTAAAAGAATGGAAATGCAAATGGAAAGATATACTGTGTTTATGGATCAGAAGACTAAATATCATTAAATCACCTACCCTTTTAAGCTACCTAAGCTGATTTCTATACTCAATTCAATATCAATCAAAATTCTGACAGCCTACTTTACAGAAATAGAAAAGGCAATTATCAAATTTATTTGGAAGGGAAAGTGCTGTCAAATAGCCAAAAACGTTCAAAAAATTGAGGAGTGATTTGACAGGACTTTCACTGCCTGACCATGAAGCATATTACAAAGCTAGAGCAGTCAAACAGCATGATATTTGCATAAGGATAAACACATTGATCAGTGGAATAGAATTGAGAGTCCAGAAATAATGCCCACCTCTACAGCAAATTAGTTTTCAATAAACCTACCAAATCCATGTTAATGGAAAAAAAAAACAGTCTCTTAAAAAAATTGCACTGGGAGAACTAGATATCCATAACCAAAAGAATGAAAGAGATCACCTATCTCACTCCCAGTAGAAAAATCAACTCAAAATGGATCAAAAACCTAAATAAAAAACCTAGTGCTATAAAACTACTAGAATAAAATGTAGGGAAACATCTTAAAGATCTTCTGATAGGTGATGGTTTCGTGAAGCTTACACCCAAAGCACAAGCAATAAAGGAAAAATAGATAAATGGAACTCTTTAAAATTAAACACTATTGTACCTCAAAGGGCTTTGGCAAAGTGTGAAAAGGCTGCCGATTCAATGGGAGAAATATTTGGAAATCACATATCTAATGAAAGTTTAATATCTGTGATATAAAAAAAGATGATACAACTCAACAATAAAAAGAGAAATGACATGATTAAAATCTGGGCAAACATCTTGAATAGACAAATATCCAAAGAAGAAATACAAATGATGAACAAACAAATAAAAATATGTTCAGCATCAGTAGTGATTAGGGAAATGCAAAACAAAGCTACAGTGAGATATCATTTCACACTTATTAGATTGGCCATTATTAAAAAGACAGTGAACTACAAGTATTGGAGAGGATATGAAGAGATAGGAACAGTTATTCACTGTTGGTGGGAATGTGGAATGGTATAGCCAGGTCTGCCAGGGGTAAGACAGCAGAACCCAGGACACTATCTGGCCCCTCTTCCTCCACCCTAGGCTGGATCTGGAATACTGAAGCTCAGGGGATTTCAGGTCTCAGGCAACCCTTGCACCATTGCCTGGTGATTCCATCACAAGCCAGGTACATGCATGAAAGACCAGGGGGTTTGTGGGCACAAGCACAGAATACTATACTATGCTTCTATTTCATTTCTTGGTAAATTATTTCTGGCTATTGCATTCTATATTATAAATTTGGGTACCTCAAGCTTTCTCTCCCCCTAAAGGGTTTCTAGTACTTGAACTGGCAAAATAAATCTTAGCTAGAGAACAATATTCTGTCTTGCCCCATAGCTGCAGGGAAGCATATTCTATTCTGCCTGATAAAACTGTCCTTTTTAAATGTCATTCTTAGTAAAGGAGTCCTGTGAGTCACCTCGACTTCAAGGTGGCCATTAGATCTTGTGAAGGAAACTTTCAGGCTTCAGCCCACCCTCATTCTCAATGGTCATCAACACCCCCTATGGAGCCTCCAGTCAATGTTCAGGTTGATTTGATGTTTTTATTGTGAAGGCCATGTGACAGTGTAACCCAGTGGCCATCAGTCAAAAGTTGACAGGCAGAAAGGGCCTTCTGGCCTCAGGTCTCTTCATAGATATCTTTGTGTACTCAATAAGTAGACAGGAGCAGATATTTGTAAAGCTTTGTAGATTAACCTATGTCTTTGCTGACTTCTTCCCCCTGGACAAAATAAGGTTGCATTCTCTCAGACTGGAACACAAAAAATCCACCAACCCTCAAGTAGAAGCCAGGCAGAAAGGGCCACACAGCCCACAACAAGAGACCTGAGAACTAGAGCTGTTGGAGGACAGCTTTTCCTGAAGAATACCAACCCCAGGAGACCTCAGGCCACCTCACTCCCTCCCTGCCTTTGGTCTAACAGTCACTGCTGGGACACCTTCTGTCTATGAGAAAAGAATGTAACCCCTTCCCATGTGGAATCAAGTCCCGTGAGGTCATGATGCCCACCCAGCAGAGCCTGAGCAGGGGAAACCCTAGGCTGGTGCATGACTGTTTTGACCAGCTGGACTTTCTGGTTGGTCAAGTAGTCTCAGTGTTAAGAGAAGACCCCCTGTCAGAGACTGAATGAGATATGCTCTTGCCCTAAATGTGGGCCTCTGCTGGGTGACTCTCACTGCACTCTAGGCCAGTGGAAGCCCAAAGATGAAGTAAAAACTCATCCTCTAACATATCAGTTTGCACTAGATTTATTATGTGTTTCTACATGACGTCTCTGCTCTCAGGAGCCTCCCAGCTGTGTAGGTGAAACTTCACAGTTATCAGTGCCTTTCTTTGTGTCCTGAACTAGCTTTGAACCTAGCACTTCTATCTTTGAGGGGAAAGCACAGCCGTACCTGTGATTGATTTAACAGAACATCTGTGGATGATTGTGCCGTTATCAATGGCCTGGGCTTTGGGAGACAGAGTTTGTGCTCTTTACCTCAGCTGTCTTGAAGAGGACACCATGGGTGTCTGGGTGATACCTGGAGCTCTGGGAAAATGGAAGACAACTGAGAAACATGCAAAACTGAAAGCTAATATCACCCCACAATTGATCTGGACCACTCCATTCTAGATGAAGCCAAGGAATGATGTTCAAAATCCTTACAAAGATGGAGGCTAGAAGCTGGGGCAAAGCCTTGGAGGCTCAGGACAGGGCCAAGGTCCAGCTCATGGGGAAGCCCAGTTGAACTCAGGGCAGGGACTATACCACCTGGACAGAAGGACTGCAGTGTTTAATTGGTAATGCTGTGCCTTGTGTGCCTATGGGTCATCAGTCTTAGTGGCCACCTCCTTCCCCCACCCCGATATGTCATATATTTCAACTCTCCCCAGCAGACAGGTTCTTACCTTCTTGGCATAGCCACAGTGCAAGACTTTGAACAAAGATCACCACATCCCAGGGGCTGTGAACTCTAAGTGCTTGGGGCTGAGTGTCTCTTTCAGGATATTTCAGTAACAACACAACTGAATCTGTAAACTGGTGAACACCCCAGACAATGGGCCTGAGAACCAAATGACCACAGTGTCATCTTGGCCAGTGAGGAAGAGTGTGAATTTTCCTTCCATGGCAAGGAATAAGGTCACTGATCCAGACACCAGAGCTCATTGTGAATCATCAGGAACCAGACAGAGCGGAGGGGCCTCCTAGTACATGACAGAAAGGCTGCAGTCTTCTGTGGAATTTCTGGGTTAAAACAAGTTGTGCAAGGAATTGCAGGGATTCTAGAAATGGCAGTTTACAGGGAGGGATAAAGTTTATGAAACGAAGTCATTTGTGGCTTTCAAAGCTGCATCACAACTGTTCTCTCAGAATCAATGTACAGAAAAAGGAATTTTGATTTCAGAGACCAGGATCCCAGAAGGATTCAAATCTAAGAGAAAGGATGGACCATGGGGCCCCTAGAAGGGGATTGATGATGCACCCTCCTGCCTGCCCTCTGGCCATTTGTTAACAATCTTCCTCTGGCCTTTTTCTTTGCATATTGTAAGTTTTCATATTTTTACATTCCCCCCTTCCCTACTTACTGCTGATGCAATTCCAGAATTCATATTAAAAGCTATGAATTTTTAACTGGTGCTCATAGAAACGTCTACACCAGAAACAGAAAACATTCCCTCTTCCTTCAAAGCTGTAGAGAGGAAGCCACTTTCCTAGGTCAAGAATGGCCCTTGTTGATGTGTTTTTTACATATATCCACATTTGCTATGCCCTGTGAAAGCCCATTCAAACTTGAATTCCAGGAATTTTGATGGCCTGTCTCAGCTGTGCTCTGAACTGGCATGTGGTAGATGCTCCAAAGTACTTGGAGGATGAGAGGAAAATTTTGAATCCATTTTCCTGCCCCAGATTTCCCTGGGCCCTCATTGCACCCCAAACTGTAGCTTGAGTGCAACATGCTGCCTTATTCTCTGCAAGTGACAAGTGGGTCTCTTCTTCCCACCAACACTATTCTTCTGATGGTTAGGTGTACAGCCTAGTCTACAACTACATGTAGCTAAGCACCCATGACTGAGGTTCCAGGAAGAATTCTGAGCCAGATTCTCACTATACCTTGTTTTCTTGACCATTGATTTTGGGATGGGAGAAGGCAGGGATGGGGCAAGAATGATTTAGAAGTGGTGATAGTGGGGATGCCATTAGATACCACCATAAATGACATCCCATCTCATACCCAGAAATGAATCCAATTTGGCCAGGGTGCATTCCTGTAGCTGGGCAAATCCCACTAAGGCAGGTGCCAGCTGGGATTATTAATCAAGACCATCTATTAGGTTACTTGTTTGTACACCCTCCATTCTTCACTTCAAATTGTACAATTAGAAGAACTGAGTCCCAACTTATGGGGAAGATCCTAAGAAAATGGAAAATATATTCCATTCTAATTTTGCAATTCATATTCCTAGTTGGGTGGACATACACTCCTTATTGAATGTGCTGTTAACTTCAGAATAATTGAAAATAGTTTTAGTAAAAGACCATGAGCAATATAATTATCTGAAGATGGAGGAATAGAGAGGAATTGAGATCATTTCTCTTCCAGAAAAACAGCTAGAGGATGAGTGGAGACTGACTGGAAGGCTATTCTGGGGTTAAGGATATCAGGGGAAGGCTAGGCACCACCCAGAAGAGAGGGGGGAGAAGGAAAGGAGTCTCAGCTGGCTGGAAAAATCCCATGAGTAAAGTTGCAACAGTAGCTTCTGGTGCCCATTCTCCCATTGTCAGAGCAAAAAGCAGGGGGTCCACTGGCCCCTGGCAGATGGCTGCAGACTGAGAAGGTTGCAGAGGACCTTTTCCCAAGACAAGGGTGAAAGAGGGACACAACCTACAGCAAATTCAGATTTTAGCCAGTGAACTTAGTTTAATGCATTGAAGGGATCTCTCAATTTCAGGCTGGGTGGGGCCATGATATTGTTTGCCCTGAGAGCCTGCAGGAAATGAAAGATACTTTGCGTTCTTCAATACTCTCCCTACTGTCCAGGGCTTGTTGCTGAGGACACAGGGAGTGAGGGTGTGGCCAGCAAAGGAAGGAGAAAAGATGAGAAAGTTTTTTTGTGAAGATTGGCCCTCCCTGAGGACATCACTTTTGTCCCACTCATGGAATTTACAGTGAATGTATTCCCAACCAACATCTTGATTCTGAGCTGAGATGTCTGTCAAAGATAACCATTAGCTGTCAGATCAGAAAAGTGCATGAAAAGAAGGGAAACCAAATAAATAAGACAATCCTGTGCCTTTGCTGCTTCCCTCTCCAAGGCCCTTGGAAACTTGCATGCATTTCATTACTGCATCCTTAACCCTGCTTTGAGCAGTTAAACAGGGGCAATCCTTAATATCTAGAACAAGTGGAAGCAAGAATCAAAGAAAAGTGATAACACACAGCTGCTTAACTGTAAATCCCTAGGCAAGAGAAAGAAACTCTACATCAGAATAAATTAGCATCATGATCAGATACCAAGACATCAGCAAACCATTACAAGTCATATTAAGAAAAAGAAAGATATGACTCAGGCAAAGGAAAAAATCAAAGCCCCAGATGACACACAGGACTTGAAGCAACTAATGAATGAGGTTCATACAGACCTAAAACTATTCATGGAATTGAAGGACAACATGACTAAAAAGATAAAAGCCATTGAGAAGACACTGGGTAAGCACAAAGAAAAAATTAAAATTTTGGATAGAAAAATAACAGAGCTTATGGGAATGAAGGACAGGATAAATGAGATTAAAAATAAAATAGAGATATACAACAGCTGATTTAAAATAACAGGAGAAAAATCAGAACAGAACAGCTGAAATTTAAAAGTGATAAGAAAAGAGAGAGAAAATAATGGAAAAATTGAGCAGATGCTCAGGGAGTTGAATGATAGCATGAAGTGCACCATCATATTGTTACAGGATTTCCAGAATGAGAAGAGAAATATAAACAGGCAAAAAGAGTATTGAGGAAATAGTGGCCCCAAATTTCCCAATTGTCATGAAAGACATGAGTATAGGTGTCCAGGAAGCACAGCATACTTCAATTAAAATAAAGCCAAATAGACCTACCATGAGACACATAATATTCAGAATGCCAAACGCCAAAGATAAAGAGAGAATTCTGAAAACAGAAAGGGAGAACTGAAACATCAAACATAAGGGATGTCCAGTAAGACTTGGTGCAGTTTTCTCTTCAGAAACCATAGAGATGAGAAGACAGTGGTATGATATAATTAGAGTACTGAAGAGGAAACCTGCCAACAAAGGATCCTTTCTCTGGCAAAACTATCCTGCAAATATGATGATGATTTAATATAGTCATAGATAAACAGAAACTAATACAGTTTGCAAACAAGAATCCAGCTCTGCAGGAAACACTAAAAGGAGTTCTGCAACCAGGAAAAAAAAAGGGGGTGGGGAGAAGTTTGGAGGACAGTGTAGAAGTTAAGACTATCAGAAAGGCTAACCAAAAGGGCAAAAAGACAGACAAAAATAAAATATGACATATGAAAGCCAAAGGATAAAATGGTTGATATAAGTAATGCCTTTAAAATAATAACATTGAATATTGATGGATTGAATTTCCCAATCAAAAGACATAGGCCAACAGATTGGGTAAGAAAACATGAGCCATCCATATTCTGTCTGCAGTAAACTCACTTTAAACCCAAAGATTCAAATAGTCTGAAAGTAATAGGTTGGAAAATGATATTTCATGCAAACAGTAACCAAAAAGACAAGGGATAGCTATACAGGTGTCAGAAAAGAAAGATTTTAAATGCAAAAATGTGACAAAAGATGCAGAAGACTATTATATATTAATATAAGGCACCATCCACCAGGAAGGAGTAACAGTCATAAATATCTATACACCTAATTAGGATGCCCCATAATTCATAAAGCAAACTCTGTAGAGAAATAGATGTTTTAAGAATAATAGATGGGGATTTCAGCATGCCACTCAATCAGTAGCTAGAACTAGAGAGATCAACAAGGAAACAGGGAATGTGACTAACCTGATAAATGAGCTGGACCCAACAGACATACAGAACACTGCCCATCAAATAAACAGGTTATATATTCTTCTCAAGTGCTCATGGAACTTTCTCCAGGAAAGAACACATGGGCCACAAAACAGATCTCAATAAATTTAAGAAGATTTAAATAATATAAAACACACTGATTATAATGGAATAGAGCAGGAAATCAATAATAGTCAGGAAAGGGGGAAAGTCACAAATATATGAAAGCTAAACAGTACACTCTTAATCAGAGGGCCTAAGAGGAAACTGCAAGGGAAATTCACAGATATCTTGAAGGAAAACAAGAACAAAACTTATCAAAACTTATGGATTCGGCAAAAGCAGTGCTGAGAGGGAGATTTATATTCTTAAATGTCTATATTAAAAAAGAAGAAAGAGCTAAAATCAAACACCTAACTGAAAAACTGTAGAAACAATAAAAAGAAGAGAAAACCAATCCCAAAGCAAGCAGAAAGAAAGAAGTAGCAAAGATTAGAACAGAAATAAATTAAATTGAGAACAAAAAAGCAACAGAAAAAATCAACAAAACCAAAAACTGCTGTTTGAGATGAATGAAATTGACAAACCCTTAGATAAACAAAGAGAAAAAGAGAGAATATGCAAAGAAACAAAATCAGAAATGATAGGGAGCACATTATGAATGACACCACAGAAATAAAAATAATCATAAGAGGATATTATGAGAAATTGTATGCCAACAAATTAGACAATCTAGATGGACAAATTCCTAGAAAAGCACAAACAACCTACTTTGACTGTATGAGAATTCCAAAATGGAAAAGAAGAAGTAAAACTCTATTTGAAAATTACATCATCTTATATTCTGAAAATTCCAAAATATCTGCAATAAAGCTACTAGAGCTAATAAATGAATTCAGCCAAAGTGTGGGATACAAGAGCAACATGCTAGAATCATTTGCCTTTCTATACATTAATAATGAGCAAGCTGAGGAGGAAATTCCATGTACGTTAGCAACAAAAAACTCAAATATATAGAAATTAATTTAACCAGGAATGTAAATTATCTGTATTCAGAAAACTATGAAACACTGTTTAAAGTTATCAAAGAAGACCTAAGCAAATGGAGGGGCATTCTGTGTTCATGGATTGGAAAAATAAAGATCAAACTGATTTCTAGATTCTATGCAATACCAATCAGAATTCCAACAACCTACTTTACACAGAGAGAAAAGGCAATTGCCAAATTTATTTGGAAAGGAAGGGTGTCAGAAAGAGCCAAAAACATCCTAAAGAAAGGGCAATGTAGGAGGATTTTCACTTCATGATCTTAAAGTGTATTATAAAGCTACAGTGGTCAAAACATCATGGTATTGGTCTAAGGATAGACATATTGATCAATAAATTCAAAATGAGAGTTCAGAAATAAACTCTTACCTCAGTGGTCAAAAGATATTTGACAAGCCTATCAAGTCCAGTTTTCTGGGACAGAACAGTCTCTTCAACAAATGGTACTGGGAAAATTGGATATCCATATCCAAAATAATGAAAAAGGACCCCTATCTCACTCCCTATAAAAGAATCAACTCAAAATGGATCCATGACCTAAACATAACAGCCATGACCATAAAATGTATAGAAAATAGTGTCAGGAAACATCTAAAAGACCTTGTAGTAGGTGAAGGTCTTAAACCTTATACTCAAATCACAAGCAACAAAATAAAAAATATAAAAATGGGACCTCCTCATAATTAAATATTACAATTTGCATATGAAATTTTGGTGAGGGGCCACAACAAATGTAAGATATTTTTCTTAGTAGTAATATTTTGAGGAAGCGCTTTCATCATTAGTTAAAAATGTTTCACAATACATGATATTGGTGTTAGGGCGAAGTATGAGAGCCCTGTATGATGCTATGTGGTTTTCTTTTGTGAGTTCACAACTATTATGATGCACTTATTGTTTCTATATTAGTGATATAATTCAATAAATTTTTAAAAAATTAAATATTTCTGCATCTCAAAGGACTCTTTAAACAGGTTTAAAAGGCAGCCTACTCAATGGGAGAAAATACTTGGAAGTTATATATCCAACAAGTTCTAATATCCATGACATATAAAGAGATCCTACAACTCAACAATAAAAAGACAAATGACTAGGTTAAAAATGGGCAAAAGACCTGAAGAGACATTTTTCTAAAGAAGAAATACAAATGGTGAAAAAACACATGAAAATAAAATTCAATAGCAGTGACTATTAGGAAAACGCAAATCAAAACTACAATGAGATGTCATTTCATACCTTCTAGAATGGCCACTATTAATAAAAAAGAAAGCTAAAATGTTGGAGAGGATGTGGAGAGATAGGAACAATTTTCACTCTTCTTGGGAATATAGAATGGTATAGCCAATGTGGAAGTATGATGGTTCCTAAGGAAGTTGGATATACCTCTACCATGTGACCTAACACCACCACTACTAGGTATATAACCAGAAGAACTGAGAGCAGTGACATGAACAGACATCTTGCACACCAAGATTCATAGTGACATTATTCATAATTGCCCCAAAATGGAAACAACCCAGGTGTCCATCAACTGATGAGTGGATAAACAAACAGTGGTATATACACATGATAGAATATTATGCAACTGTAAGAAGAAATGAAGTCATGAAGCATATGACAATGTGCATGAACCTAGAGGACATTATGTTGAGTGAAGCAAGCCAGGCAGAAAAGGACAAATAATATATAATATTGATGATGAAATAAATAAAATGAGCAAATTCATGGAGTCAATAACTAGAATGTAAGTCATGAGAAAATAGAATGTGATTAGGGAATGGAAAGCGAGGTTTAGTTTGTGTAGAATTGGTAAAAAAAAGTTATTTGTGAGTGTTTGGAAATGAATAGAAATGAAAGCATATCATAGGATTTGTAATTAGTAACACTAACATATGGGTATGGTATTGGGGTTTTTGTTTTCTTTGCTTTCTTTGAGCATTGAAAATGCTCTAATATTGATTGAAGTGATGAATGCACAACTCA
Organism: Tolypeutes matacus; assembly: GCA_026826555.1. Taxonomy (NCBI): domain Eukaryota; kingdom Metazoa; phylum Chordata; class Mammalia; order Cingulata; family Chlamyphoridae; genus Tolypeutes; species Tolypeutes matacus. The sequence goes on from JAKSZT010000663.1 coordinate 1,824,111, forward strand.
GTGATTTTACCAGTTCCCAATATTGTACAATTTAGATAAATTGTTTGGTTTATGAACAAAAAATAATAGGGTGGGTTGGGGGAAAATACACAAATGTAAGATATGGACTATAGTTAGTAGTAATACTTTGACAATGTTCTCATAATTTGTTACAAATGTTTCACAATAAAAGATAGTGGGGGTGGGGTGAGGTATGGGAGCCCTGTATGATACCATGCATGTACTTTTAGTGTACACTTATTGTTTATGTATATTTATGTATGAGTGATATACTTCAATTATATATATATATGCCCATGACCACACTGACTCTGAGCAACATTAACCCAAACAATTCAGTGCATGTTCCAGGAGACCAAGCAATTCCCTGAGTTGAGTCAAAATGGAATCCAAATGAGCAGTCAGACAGGACCAAATTGAAACATTATAAAGCTTATATTACTGCAGATCTTAGAAAAGGAGTGCCCAAGCAAAGGAACCTCAAAAAAATCAGCAAATAATTCAAGACCCTGAAAAAACAACCTGTCTATTTAGAGCAACTATTCAGGTCTATAGGCAGTACACTGATTTACACCCAGAGTACCTCACTGTCCTGTGGACTGTTAATAATAATTAATGTGCTCCTGATATAAGGAGAAAAACTCCAGAAAATGGAAGGGGAATTGGACATGACTATGTCACAATTAGTAGAGATTGTCTTTAAGGTGTTTTTTTTTTTTTTTTTTTTTTTAATATTTTATTTTATTTATTCATTTATCCCCCCCTTGCTGCTTGTGCTCGCCGGGCCAGCCAACCATGCCGTGCGGGCGGGCCCGCCCCCACCAGGAGGCCCCGGGAACCGAACCCGGGGCCTCCCACATGGTAAACGGGAGCCCCACTGATTGAGCCACAGCCGCTTCCCAGTCTTTAAGGTTTTTTACAACTTAGAGTCCACCCATGAGAAGCAGCAAAAGAAACATGCTGCCTACAAAGTCAGTCCCAGAGGAGCAACTATCAGCAAGACTGTCAGAGGCCCACAGACCCTGAGATAAGGGTAAGCCTCCATGGGAAGCTCAGTGAAGAGTAAGATCAGGAGCCCCCAGGAAGACCATTATGCCCCCAGGTATGTGCTTACTATAAGGAGGAAGGACACTGGAAGCAGGAATTCCTGAGTCTCCCTTAGAAGGGAGGGCTAGGACATCCCAGCTAGCAACCCAACTCCCACAGTTAGCAGGGGATGAAGACAGCAACCTGGACTGATGTGGCCTAGGAGCATTTTCCACTGGTCAGGAAACCATCCTGATCACCCCACAGAACCTCAGGTTTCATTTCACATGGGTCAGAAGTTCGTTGAATTCTCGGTGGACAATGAAAGAACTTGTTCATTTTTAAACCAGAGACTATATAAAGGAACTGATGAATCAGTCCCCATCACTGAAGTTTTAGGGACTAAATACTTTAAATCATTCTCACAACCACTGCAATGTCAGATTGAAGAGACTTTACTGACTCATAGATTTCACTACATGCCTGAATGCCCAATTCTCCTAGTCAGACAATACTTACTCTACAAATTGCAAGCTTCAGTTTGATTTTCACCTAATGAAGTGAACATACATGCCACAGCCATACACATCTGTGCCTTCCAAGCAGTCCTGTTAGATTTAGCTGGGAACAGTGAGAAGTTTGGAGTACCCAAAGAGATAAATCAATTGGTTCCAGCTGAAGTATGGGCTAGTAGGGGACCCCCCCAAAGGGCAGCTTAAACACAGGAAGTCAAGATAAGCCTGTGGCCAAACACACCCCACAATATCTAAAACAGATCCACTCAAACAGGAGGTTAGAGCCATCATTTCACCTTTAATTAAGAAATTTATCAAGTTGGTACTAATTAGACCCTGTCAATCAGACTTTAATACCCCTATCTTACCAGTGCTTAAACCAGATACTCAGAAATGTTGATTTGAGAGCTATTCATCAGATAGGGGAGGAAATCCACTCAATGGTGCCCAATTCCTAAGCACTCTTTAATAATATTACTAATGCATACACCAGATTCACAGTCCTAGATTTAAAAGATGTTTTCTTTTGCATCCTGCTACAGAAGGGATCACAGAGACTCTTAGCTTTGGAATGGGAAGATCCTGACACTGGAATAAAACAACAGTATTGTTGGAATTTTCTGTCACGAGGGTTTCAGAATTCTTTGACCTTTGTGGGCAAGCCCTATCCAGATATTTGCAGGTGGTACAATTCAGGGAAGGACTCTTCCTTCAATAGGCAGATGACATACTCATTGCTAGCAAAAAATAAGAAGTCTCAGATGAGAACATAGTGATAATGTTACAGAGTAACTGAAAAATGACATAAGTCTCAGAAAAGAAGGCCCAAACTCATGTTAAATATTTTGGTTTTAAATTCTCTGAGGCTTTTTTTGGGACTTGGGAATCATCCTGAGTGACATTGCAATGAGATATATAGGCCATTTTATATCATCACATAACATTCACAACTGTGTGAGAGAGAGTGTAGACTACAATGTGAACTATGGTCCATGCTTAATGGCAAAGGCCCAAGATGTGTTTATCAATTGCAATGAATGTAATACAGTAATGAAGGATGTTTATGTGGGAGGGTGTGGGAGGTGTGAGGAGTAGGGCGTATGGGAATCCCTACATCATTTGTGTAATATTTATGTAATCTAAGTATAATTTTAAAAATAAAAAAAATAATTTGATTAATTCTCTGAGCAACAATGGGCCCTCCTGCCCAGTCAAAAGGAAGGCTTATATGGAGTATTAAGCCTAAGAACAAAAAGGAACTCACAGATTTTCTCAACATGGCTGGTTACTATACGCTATGGATAACTAATTTTAGACTTATAGCTAAGCTACTATATGAAGCACTTAATGGAAGTGAAAAAGAGTCTCTAGTCTGGACACCAGAATGTACACTTACTTTTAGAACCCTAAGAAAAATTACTTACTACCCCAGCTCTTGGACTGCCAGACTCCACAAAAAAGTTCCACTTTTTCTTAGATGAATGGCAAGGCATCACTCTGGGAGTTTTAATTCAACCTTTGGATGAGCACCTGACTTATAGCATAATTTTGTATCTCAAGTCTTGCCTACCTGTCTGCACACAGGCACAGGTACTTGTGACCTTCTTCTAGAGATAGATAATGTCACATTAAGCTCTCCAGCTTACATCTATACTTCTCATGATGTAATTACAATAGTTAAACAAAAAGGAGATCAATCAAGACACTCCACTAGACAATCCTATTTTGACCATAAAGACTTTTGACAAACTCAACCCTGCTAATTTACTCTGAGAGTTTAGGATAAACCAGGGTGGATATTCCCCAAACATGACTGTGTACAGCTCCTTAAGGAAATATATTCCAGTAGACTGGGACTGACTGGTGTAACCCTAAAAATCCCAGCTCTTGAATTATTTATTGATGGAAGTATTTTTTTATGGACCATAGGAAGTAATGAGCAGGATATTTGGTAGTCACCCTGGTAGAATCTTTGGAAGCAGGATCCCTGCCCCTTGGGACTTCAGCTCAGAGGGCTGAGCTACTAGCCCTAGGTAGAGAACTCCATCTAAGTGCAGGACAAAGAGTAAACATTTATGCAAACTCCACATATGACTTTGCAGTGTTACATACCCATGGAGCCATTTTGAAAAAGAGGGGATTACTCACTGCTGCTAATAAGGACATAAAACATGTTGATCTCATTCTAAAGCTGCTTGAAGTTTTTGATGCACTGCCAAAGAATTAGCAGTCATTCATTGCAAAGGACACAAAACTTCCAATAGAAGGGAAGCAAACAGAACTGTTTAGCTGATAAAACCCCTAAGTTAAAATAATTAAAAAAGAAAAATTCTTTTAAAAATACCCTAAGTTAGCTGCAAAGAGAATAAAATCAACTCTTATTACATCCCTCCACACTGAAAGACTGGACCACCCATTAATACCCCAAAGTTGGTGAGACCCTAACATCAAGCCAATTGTGAAACCCGAATACTGTGAAAAAAGATTTAGCCAGAGAAAAAGAGTGGGAATATACTCAAGCCACAGACAATGGCTGGGTGAAAAGAGAGTCCCTGGCAGAACCTTGGGAAGACTATCACAAAATATGCTTACCTGGAAACTTAGTGAATCCCATTGTCAATTATTTACATATACTTATTTATTATGAAACAGTTTTGATGGATAAGGCAATTCTTCAAAGGACCCACTCTATGCAGAATTATTCAGTCAGTAAATGATCAGTGTATAACTTGTGTTTAAGTTAACCCTAAAACTCAGCCTCCAACCTTAAGCAAAGTAGTACAATACAGAGGATGAAGAGAAGAAGAGGACTGGCAAACTGAATTTACTGTAATGCCAAGATCTGCTGTAAACTTCAAGTATTTCCTACTGTTCGTAGATGCTTTCACTAATTGGATAAAAGCTTTCTCATGCTAAAGGGAAGAAGCTCAAGAAGCAGTCAAAGTCTTAATAAAGAAATTTTTCCAAGGTTTTGACTTCCTGTTTCTATACAAAGTGACAATAGGTTGACCTTTATTTCTAAAGTCACTAAAGATGTGTCTGGACTGGCATTTGCGTTCTCCCTGAATACCTCAATCCACTGGAAAAACTGAGCAAATGAATCTCACCTTAAAAAAGTGATTTCCAAGATTTGTTTAAAAACGCACCTCAAGTGGGATAAAGTGCTGCCAATTGCCCAACTGTGGGTTAAGGCCATGTCTGAAAGAAGACTTGAATTAAGTCCTTATGAAATGTCTTGTGGAAGACCATTTCTTAAAGCTGAATAGGGAACAATGTAGCTCAGTGATTGAGTGTCTGCTTCCCAAGTATGAGGTTCCAAGTTCCATTCTGGTTCCTCCTAAAAAATGAAACATTCTATGCAAGGAATGTGCACATGACTTAGATGTTAATTAAGATCTGAGGAGGAGAAGGATGCAGGGAGCAGCAGTTTCTGGTGAATCAGCCCTTCCCCAGTTGCTGTGGGTGAGCACATGGTGGAACCCCAGATTAAACTGGGGATGGTCACACAAACATTGACTATTCTAATTATGTAAATTGATGTTGAATATAAAATGGTACTGATCAAACTCAATTTAATGATTCATTACACAGAAAATATATGTGAATTGTAATGAAAGAAATTCATCTGCTTTTGGTGAGCAGTTGACTGAATTTTACAAAACTTTGTGCAATGGACCACCCATGGGATTCACACTTTTTAAAGCATCCCTATCCTGAGAAGAAACATTTTGGTCCCTGAAAGTCACTAAAGGCAATTATTATGGAGACAATACTCTCGGCCCTTGAATATTAAATATCATTGCAAATATGTTTATAAATATTGTTAAATGTTAATAATGTTTTCAAAATTATGAAATGTTGCACAATTGTTTTGGGTTCTAAATATAGGGGATCATTTTTCTAAATTATTCATCAAATTTCATATTCCCAAGAGAAAAGAGTGTCTTGGTAACATAGTTGTGCCCATGGCCTCATATCTTGTTAGATAAACACTTTCAGTTAAAACTCAGCTTGCTGCATCAAAATATGTATATTAACAATAGCCCTTGTTTAATATTTATGCATATTAAAGTTGGATAAATAGTGCATGTGGACTGATTCTCAGTTTGACTCACATTGGATTCACCTGGTGAGCTTCAAAATATGTTAAATCTAAGTTATCCAACTTGTTGGAATACAATCTTATGATACTATTTGTTTCTGTGGGGTCAATCATGATATCCCCTTCCTCATTTCTTATTTTTCTATTTGTTAGTCTAGCTAAGGGCTTGTCAATTCTATTAATCTTCTCTAAAATCCAGATTTGGTTTGTGTGTGTGTGTTTTTTTTCCTCATATTTACTTCGTTGATTTTAAAAAATATATTTTAAAAGATGCTTAAATTACATAAATGTTACATAAAAATTACAGGGATTCACATGTTCCCAACCTCTCATACCTCCCATAACACCCCACATAAACATTTTTCATTAGTGTGGCACATCACCTGCAATGGATATACACATCCTGAGGTTTTGCCACTAAGCATGGACCAGATTTGGTTTTGTAAATTTTTTTGTCATGGTTTTTATTCTGTTTCCTTTAGCTTGGCTCTCAAATTTGATATTTGATATTTCCTTTATTCTGTTGGCTTTGGGATTAGTTTGTTGTTCTTTTTCTAGTTCCTCCAGGTGAGCAATTAGGCCTTTGATTTTATCTCTTTCTTCTTAAATGGAGAGAGACTTGCATCATGCCTGCTCAGATATGGGTGCTAAAAAGGAGGACCACCTAGACAGCCCACTCACCCTCCCCACACCAACTGAAACTTAGCCACAAAAAATGGGTGTCCAGAGCTCCACACATCATCCAAAACTGGTAGGCCAAATTCCCTCCTATGCAAAAGACAAAGCACAGCACCAGCCAAAGTTGGATTCCACCCAACCGAAAGGTACTATAGAGGGTCCAATTCCAGGTCCCATATAAAAGTGGCCAGTAGGCCATTTTATATCATCATATAACATGCAAAACTCTGTGGGAGAGAGTGTGGTCTACAATGTGAACTATGGTCCATGCTTAATGGCAAAGACCCAGGATATGTTTATCAATTGTAATGAATGTGCCACACTAATGAAGGATGTTTATGTGGGAGGTTGTGGGAGTTGTGGGAAATGGGGAATATGGGAATCCCTATATTTTTTGTGTAACATTTGTGTAATCTAAGTATCTTTAAAAATATAGACCAGTGGGACAGACCAAGAGTGACATGGCTCACCCCTACTTCCATGGAGGGTTGGTTGGTCTGGGACAATGTATTGGGGGAACACTGGAGAGCCACTGGGACACAGAATCCCTCCATGGGCACTGTCAGTTCAGCTACGGCCAATTTCAGTTTCCTAGGTGGTGGTGGGGGGTGAACTTAGAAAACAGTTAGAGTATTAGGAATGAGTTGGAGAGCCAGGGATACATGAGTTTTCCTTTGATTTTTCTCCTCTGGAAATGAAGGCTGCAATTCATTCCAGAATCTGGTCACAATGATTGTCAGGTTGTAAAAGTGAAACCAATCAGAATCCAGGGGTGAGTTCCCAAATACCCCAGGCATGTGGTGAGTGGAATGAGAGTGTGCAAGGGTGTGGTCATCCTCCTTAGAATTCCTACCATACCCTTGAAAGGACAGAACTTATAAGGGAATTGAGAAGCCACCAGCCCCAGTAGTGAGCCATCAAGCTCAGGAAGGATCTAGTTTCTCTGAAAAATCTGACACAACACCCATGCCACTTCTGGGAACAGCTACAATGCCCACCAAAACAACAAATGGAACTATGGTTGCAGTTTCTGAAAGTGATGAATAAAATTGTCCCCCACACAGAGCACCTGGAAAAAAATTACTTTATCATTCACTCCACAAAATGAATGTGAACTTACCTTCAGGACTAGTGACACAAAACAGGATAAAAACACAAGATAAAGATGGGCACATTGTCATGAGGTTGGTCCAGTGAGTTCCATTCCTAGAACCCTGATGAAGACTCAAGAAGCAAGTTGGCCAGAAGGGGCCAGGAATAGAGTAGCAGACGTTTCATTGCAAATCTGCCAGGTCCACTTTAATTCAGAAATTCAAATAAATCTGTACATTTCTAGCCAATGGCATAAGGATCAAGTTGTAGGTCAATGACTTGCAGAGCTTCTGCAGCCTGAGTTGCTAGGCAAATACATACAAATAGTAAAAAGAGCTTCCTACATTACCCATTTATGCACCTCTTGTGCCTTCTGGGAGAAAACAAGCAACCCCTTTATGCCTATGTAGATACCTTTATTTTTAACCTCTTTTCATTTGTCAAGATTCCACATAACTTGGTGGCTCCCTAATGCAGAAATGTACACAAGATAAAGAATTAAAAAATTGTACAAAATACTTCATCATTGGAGGGTTGGTGGCCAACATCCCTTTTGCAGGCCAACATTATCCTCTATACTTTGCAGGAAGAGAAATGTTGGGTTGGAAAAGCTGCCTTGCTGTCAGCAAATGTGGACAATCTGCATGAGGTATTGAATTCACTTGGACTGCAAGAGTCAGTTGACCACAGTTCCAAGAACAGGCTGTGAGAGCCAGGGAGGAAACCAAAACTTGTCAAGCTGAAAGACAGGATTTCCAAGTTACATGCTCTGAGATGTGCTGAAGATGTTCAGAAATCCTTCCTTGAAGACATACAACTTGGCAAAGAATGTACATGCCCAAGGAGAATATGAGAAAGCCATGGAGCATTAGAACAATGCCTGTTCCCTGTGTGAACAACCACAGCTGTGATGACAAGTTTTAGAATCAACCCTCCACCACAATTTTTTCCAGGGGCTTTTGGCCAAGCCTCAAACAATCCATCAGAGAATTGTTGGGTTCATAGACCATTTAAAGTTCATGTGTAATAAAAAACAAATATGGGCATTCTGAAATCTGATTTCAAAATAATTAAAAATTACTCAGCATGGAATATGAATAGGTCTTGAAGAATAAGAGCAACTGTGTTTGATTGAGACTTGTGAACCACACTGAAGCCTAACAAGGTTATGTTTAGTTAATTTGTGTAAATCCACTTGTCCCTTTTATTTATTTTTCCCAGTGAAGAGTATAGTTGGATGATACCTTTGCATATTATGTATACTCAATCTTTATGTTATTGAAAATTGAAATACCATGACTTTGGTGTTTTCCTAAAATGTGCAATTATAATATATGTCCATGTAACAATACTTACTTAAAAATACCCAGTGCTCCATTTTGAAAGAAAGGAGGAAAATTATGTATACATAGGAAAAAAACCTGAAGAATTTATATTTTGGAAGTGAGTACATTTTAATATCCATCTGAAAATTGGATGAATACTTGCTTGTTTTTCAAAACTGAGCATTTAAATCTTCTGAGATATTAAAATAAATTTGTAATGGGAAACTGATGTTCTGTTCCTTGACTATATGGTAGTGCCCCCACACTCCTCTTTCTAAACTGGAATTCACAGGACTGGAATATTTCTGCTATCAAAGGCAAGAGTTACACTACAACAGCAAAAGAACTGAAAGTTTTATGGAGCTTCTGTATCTGTGATCTGTAAATGGTAAAACATCTGAGCATTTTAATGAATGTACCTTGTCTATAAAGTTCCCCCAATATTTGTATTTTAAAAAAGACCAGGACTGGAGAGGATCTGGAGGTGGACATGAAAGCACTCATTCTCTTCTGTTCAGATTGGAGAATGGCTCATGCTGCCACTGCAGTGCAAGATAGCATGACAATATCTCTAGAAGGTATGCAAGGAGGTAACTATGATGTTCACAGTGGCATGATGTACAACTACAACCAGATTCTAAGACAGAATGGTTACTTAAAATGGAGAGAGACACATATCATGCATGGTCAGATGTGGGTGCTACCAAGGAGAACCTCATGGGCAGTCAACATGCCCTCCCCACAACACCCCAGACATAGCCACCAAGAATGGATGTACAGGGCTCTGCACATCCCCCCAAATTGGCAGTCCCAATTCCCACCCACTAAGAAGACAAAGCACAGCCCCAGCCACAACGTGGCTCCATGCAAACAGGGGTTACAAGAAAGGGAACAATGTGTGGGCCTACAAAATAGAGACCAGTATGGGGCACTTGACAACCAAGCAGAATAAACCTCAATTGGGATGTCTGGCCCTTCCTCCCATGTCAGGCAGTGTGGTCTTGTACAATGCCTTCGTGGAACACTGTGAGATGGTGGGTCACATATTCCCTCCCTAGGGCTTGTTTATCTTGCCAGTTTAGACCAGTTCAGGTTCCTGAGTGATGGTGGGAGGCACCCCAAAAACAGGTGGAGACTTGGAGTGGGCTGGAGGGCCAGGGATGTCTGTGTTTCCCTTTGATTTTCTTTTATGGAAATTAAGCTTACCATTCATTCCAGAATCTGGACACTATTATGGGCAGGCTGCAAAAGTGAAACAACCAAAATCCAGAGGAGAGCTCACAAATAACCTGGGCAAATGACAGCTGGAAGAGGGTGGTGCAGAGATGTGGCCAACCTCTGTAGAATTCCTACCATGGCCTTGAATGGACAGAAATTTTAAAGGGAATTTAAAAGCCACCAGGAGCAGAATTAGCCATCAAGTTCAGGAAGAAGCTACTTTCTCCTCAAATCTGATGCAACACCCCTGCCAACTCTGGGAACAGCCACTTGGCCTTCCAAGAGCACAATAGGAGCAATTGGTGCAGTTTGTGAATCAGAAGAACACAAAGCATCCCATTTCCAGAGAACCCACAAAACTTCATTTTATCAGTCACTCTGCAAACTGCCTGTGAAATTACCTTCAGGATAGAGGCAAACAACACAGGATCAAAACACAAGACCAGGGTGGGAGCTCAGTCATGAGGTGGGTCCAATGAATTCCATTCCTAGAACCCTGATAAAGATTCAAGAAGCGATTAACAGGAAGGGGCCGGGAAGAGGGTAGCAGACATTTCATTACAAAATCTGCCAGGTCCACTTTAACTCAGAAATTCAACTAAAGCTGCACATTTTTAGCTGACAGCATAAGTTTCAAGTTTCAGGTCAAGGATTGAGGCCAAAATAATGCCCCTACAGGAAATGTTTAATGGGTGCATCTGGGATATTTGCTTTCCTGAAAATGTGTTGGTTCAGGGACAACAATCAGACTCTGGTTACTTTTCAAAAGTTATGATCAGGCTTAGAAACAAGATAAGATATTTTCCTGACACACTTGAAAATCAGGGCCTTCCTCACTTGTCTATAAAAACTCTGGAATCCCCTGAGACTTATTCTCAGGCAGAAGCAACTCAGAGTAAGACCTAACTCCTAGATTCCATCTTGATTTGTTGACAGGGATTGTGGAATGCTTCAGAATCAAGTACTTTTGTATCCTGTGACTCCTACTACAGCTGCATCTCTTGGCTGAAATCAATATTTGTGGTGACCATGTCAGGGTTATGAAGCCACATTGCTTTGCATTTTCTCCTTAATATAATAGAAGATAAATTATTTTCTTCAATACACATTTTACTAGGAGATATTCAAAAGAAATAGAAAGCCCTATCACACAGCTATGACCACTTGCTTGTGCATTTTGATTCACTCACCTTGCAGCTTCTTCACCAGGGAAAGTTGTCAAGTAGAATATCTTCAATTTGAAATGAAGCTGGCTAGATGGTCCCTGTCAGCACCTCTCATGTGTTTTGTGAGAAGACATAAACGCCAAATATTTTCATGTAATCTTCTTCTTCATTTTAATTCTCTTTTCATTTCTCAAGATGCCATGTCATTGGGTGGGAATCTGATTTAAAACTGTGAGGAAAATGATTAAATTATCATCAAATCATGTCTCTTTCTGTTCATTGACTTTGAGGCAGGTCGTAATGCAGGTCAGGAAACCACTCTTCATTTTAAAGCTGATGGAATCCAAAAGGTTGGAATTTTTGGATACCATGGGCAAGAGATATCCTACAGCAACCAAAATAATAAAGGAAATATTGTTTGCATCTTCTCTATGTGAAATTTGGTAAAAGTTTGGTCTATGTGTGTGTGTGTTTGCTTGTTTTAATGAGAACTGTAAATAAAACTATGAAAAGTAAAAATAAACAAAATTAATTTTTAAATTACCCACAAGTGTTAAAGAGGATATAGAAAAAGGCAGTGGGATGCTGTTTTAGTGCTGGTGAGATTGTAAAATGGCATAGGCTGCCAGTGCCATAGGGAAGACTCCCACATCTTCAGGAAGCTTTGGATCAAGTTGCACTCTGGTCACAGTGGCTTGATTGACATACACCACCTGAATTAAAGAAGAAGGGTTCTGTAAGGGGGTTTTGGATGTGGGTTGGATCCCTTGGTTATGGTCACACCCCTTGTGGGCCGCTGGCACTTCCTATCCTTGTCCAAACCAACCCCCAATCCTGTGGCCCTCCCATACCCAAGGATCACTATGTTTGCTTTCTGATGTATGCACTGTTATACACAGGGATCATTTTCCTGTTTCAAACATAAAGAATGCTCTATCCAGTGGTTCCTAATACTCTGTATCCCTCTCCTGAAATAAACAGTTTCATTTTACAATGTCTATGTAAGGAAGCCAGTTGGTTTTGTACTTTCTCTTTAAAGAATGAAAGATTAATTATATTCCTCCTTTCACATCTTATTTGGAGATATTCAAAAGGAAAAGAAAACCCTACCACACAGCTATCATGACTACCTCTTTTCAAATTTTCTTCACCTCATCTTGACACTTCTTCCACTGCCTCAGTTGCTAGGCAAATACATAAAAATAGTAAAAAGACTTTCTAAATTGCCAATTTCTGCACTTCTTGTGCATTTTGTGAGAAAACAAGAAACCACCTTATACCTATGTCGCTATCTTCATTTTTAATCTCTTTTCATTTGTCAAGTTGCCACATAATTTGGTGGCTCACTAATGCAGAAATGTGCAGAAGATAAAGAGTAAAACAAATGTACAAAATGCTTCAAACTTGGAGGGTTAGTGGCCCATATCACTTTTGCATGCCAAGGTCATCCTCTACACACAGCAGTCAAGAGAAATGTTGGGTTGGAAAAGCTGCCTTGCTGCAAGAGAACATGTGGCTGTCTGACTGGTGTGCTGAATTCACTAGGACTGCAAGTCAGGTGACCCCAGTTTAAAAACCAGGCTTTGAAAGCCAGGAAGGAAACCAAAACCTGCAAAGCACAATGCCAGGATTTCCAATTTATCTGCTCTGAACTGTGTCGAAGATGTTCAGAAATTCTTCCTGGAAGATATAGAGCTTGGCAAAGGACTTACAAGCCCAAAGACAATATGAGAAAGCCATGGAGTATTTGAACAATGCCTGTTCCCTGCGTGAACAACCACAGCTCTGATAACAAGTTTTAGAAGGAACTCTTCCACCCCAGGTTTTCCAGTGGCTTTTGACTAAGCCCCAAACAATCCATCAGAGAATTGAGTATTCAGAGTTTATCTGAAGGTCATATGGAATGAAAAACAAACACAAGGATGCTAAAACATCAATTCAAAATATTAAAAAAAAAAATCTCAGTGTGGAAGATGAATAGCACTTGGAGAATAAGGGAAAGTGTGCTTGATAAAGACTCATGAGCCACACTGAATCCTACCCAGGTTATCTTTTCTTAATTTGTGTAAATCCACTTCTCCCTTTTATTTACTTTTTCCAGTGAAGTGTGTATTTGAAGATGACTTCATTTTATGAATCCTCAATCTTCAACTTAGTGGAAATTGAAATACCATGGGTTTGGTGATTTCCTAAAATATTCAATTATATCATATGTCCAGGTAACAATACTTACTTAAAAATACCCAGTGATCCATCTTGAACAAAAGGGGAAAAATTATGCATACCTATGAGAAATTTGAAGACTTCATATTTTGAAAGCTATTACATTTTGCTATCCATCTGAAAATTATATGACTACTTGCTTGATTATCCAAATGGAGCATTTATTCTTTTGAGAAATAAAAATAAATTTAAAATGTAAAAATGTGATGTTCTGTCCCCTATTTGGCATTGCCCCCACACCACTCTTTCTAACTTGGAAGTCACAGGACTGGAATATTTCTGTTATCAGGGGCAAGAGGTACCCTAAAACAGCTAAAGAGTTGGAACTTTTATGGAGCCTCTGTATCTGTGATTTGTAAATAGTAAAACATTTGAGTATTTTATTGAATATATCTTGCCCATAAAGGTCCCCCAATTTTTGGATTATATGAAAAAGACTGGGATTGGAGAGGATCTGGAGGTAGACATGGGAGCACTCATTCTCTACCGGTGTGATTGGAAAATGGCCCATGATGCTGCTGCTGTGCAAGACTACATGGCAATATCTCTGGAAGCTATGTAAGGAGGTAACAGCAATGTTAACAGTGGCATGATGTACAACAGCCACCAGACTCTCAGACTTAAGATGGAGAAGGACCCATGTCATGTTTGATCAGATATGGGTGCTACCAAACTGGACCTCCTGGACAGCCTCCTCACCCTCCCTGCACCACACCACTCCTAGCCAACAAAGATAGTTGCCAAGGGATCTGCACATCCCCCAAAACTGGTAAGCCCAATTCCAGCCCACATGGAAGACAAAGGTCAGCTCCAGCAATAATTCAGTCCCACTCAACCCACCAGTACCCCAGAGGGTACAACTTGCAGGCCCATATAAAAGAGATTAGTAGGGGGCTGCTGAATAATGAGCAGGACAGCCTCAGTGGGATAGTTTACCCTTCCTTCCATGGGGAATTGGGTAGTCTTGGACAATGTCTTGGGGGACCCTGGGTGCCAGTGGGTCACAGAATCTCTCCCTTGGGGCTGTCTGTTTAGCCAGGTTAGACCAGTTTCAGGTTCCTCGGTGGTGTTCAGGAGCACACAGGAAACAGGTAGAGTCTTGGGTGTGTGGTGGAAGGCCAAGAATGTCTGTGTTTCCCTTTGATTTCCTTTTCTGGAACTGAAGCTTACAATTCATTCTGCAATTTGGTCACAATGACAGGAAGTTTGCAAAAGTGAAACCACTAATAATCCAGGGGTGAACTCCCAAATACCCCTGGTACATGGCAGGTGGGAGAGGGACAGGGTGAACACATGGTCAACCTCTTCAGAAATCCTACACTCACCTTGCATGGACAGAGATTTTAAATGGAATTTAAAAGCCACCAGCACCGGTAGTGAGTCATCAAGCTCAGAAAAGAGCTTGTTATTCCTCAAATCTGATACAACACCCCTGTCACTCCTGGGAACAGCTACTTGGCCTTCCAAGAGCACAAATGTAGCTCCCATTGTAGTTTGTGAATCTGAACACAAAGTATCCCATACCCACAGCACCTGCAAAAAATCACTTTCTCATTCACTCTGCAAACTGTATGTGAAATTACCTTCATGGCTAGAGGCACATAACACAGGATCAAAACACAAGACCAAGGTTGAGGCTCAGTAATAAGGTTGGTCCAATGAAATCTGATCCTAGACCCTGATTAGGATTCAAGATGCAGATTAAACATAATAGCCAAGGACTACAGTACCAGACATTTCATTGCAAAATCTGCCATGTCCACTTTAATTCAGAAATTCAACTCAAGCAGCACATTTCTAGCTGATGGCATAAGTTGCAGGGCAATGATTGAAGCCAAAATACCAGCCTCAAAAGAGAAATTCATTTGGCACATCTGGGATACTTGCTATCTGAAAAAATACCAGTCAGGGGAAAATATTCTCAGGTTATTTTTTAAGGGTTGTGATTGGGCTTAGAAACATGATGGATATTTTCCTAACAAATTTGAAAACCAGGGTCTTCCTCAAAGATTTGTAAAACTGTGGAATCCACTAGGGCATCTTCTAGTGTGGAAGCATCACAGATTAGTGAAAGCCCTTACTCTTGGCTACCATCTTCTATTGTTGACAGAGATCATGGAATGCTTCAGACTCAAGTACTTTTTTATCCAGTGGCTCTTACAAGATCTGAATCTCTCAACTGAATTCAGTACTTGCAGTGACCATTTCAGGGTTAGGAAACCACGTTGCTTTGCATTTTCTCCTAGATTAATAATTCTTTTCATTTCACATTTTACTTGAAGCTATTCAGAAGAAATAGAAAAAGATGGCGTTGGTGTAGGAGGGCGCACACTGCAAGCTCCCAGAGCGAGGCGGATTGTGGAGGGGGTCCTGCCCGGGGGTCTGTGCTGTGCACACGTGGAGTGAGAAGCTTTGGACATCTACCTGCACGGATCGGCAGCGTGGACCCAACGGTGGAGATTCGTGAGTTTTGAGGCTGCCGGTGGAGGTTGGCACAGGCGGCTGGGCCCTGCGGTTAGGGAAAAAAAAAATAAAATGGCCATTTGGAGCCGCGGGCAGGGTGAAAAAGTTTTATTTTCTGGGGAGCTGGCTGCCTGGCGTCCCTTGGACCTTGTATGAACAGAGCAAACGAGCTAGTCAGCACCCAGTGAACCGGAGGGGGGATTTTGGTCGGGGAACGGAGATGATTTACATAGCCACCCAGGGATAAGACCCGGGCCGCTGCGGAGCCAGGAGGTAGGGACACTTCCCAAAGAAGGGAGGGTTTGGTTGGAAGACAGGGAAGGGTATTTTATATTTTTAGACATCGATCTGGCTGCCTGCACCGCCCCGTGGCTTTGGGGAGCAGATAAGCCGAACTGAAGCAGCACCAGGCTGAGAGCAGACGTGAATCTGCACTCAAACTGATTTACTGAGCAGCCCAGTGACGCTGGAGCTCAGCATCAGAAGGGGCGGGATCCACCATCTTTAGCACTCCTCACTGACTAACATCAGAGTTTCAGCTAACCTGGGGAGTCCGGAAAGTGGGACGTGCTTGATTAATTTCCACAGGTCCAGCTAGGGTCTCTTCCATAAGGGGGTTGGTCTAGAAGAAGAATTATTTTGGGTCCTGAATTTGGCTAAAAAAAAAAAAAAAAAGAAACTGAGGTCACCTCAACAAATGAAAACTAAATTCTTTTTAATTTAGTTTAATAACTAAAAGCTGCTTCAGGACCAGCATATAGAACCCTGTGGGGAAATTCATTGATAAACACAAGTAGGCAGGAAGGATCCACGTGGACCCAAGGGGAATCATTGACCCCCCTTAGCTCTGTTTGACTGCTTGCCTGTGTGGATCTTTGGTTTCTCTCTGTTACTTCCTGGTCTATTGCTATTATTCCCATTTTCCTCCCCCCTTCCTTTTTTTCTTCTATTTTTTTTTTAAATAGGTGCTGCCAGCTGGTCGCTTATTTGCTAGGCTTCTTATTCAGTAAGTTCCACTCACTGTGTATATTGATTCTGTATTACAAACTATCGCTTATCTTTCCTGCATCTTTCTGTCTTCTGTTTTCTGTTGTGGCTCTTAGAGACAACAATTTTTCATAGGCCCACAACTTAAGGGTGTCAATTGCTATCCCATCTATTTTGTTTTCTTCTTCTTCTTTTTTCTTTTTTTCATTAGTATTAATTTTTTCCTTTCAG
The DNA here is from genome assembly GCA_026826555.1 of Tolypeutes matacus. Taxonomy (NCBI): domain Eukaryota; kingdom Metazoa; phylum Chordata; class Mammalia; order Cingulata; family Chlamyphoridae; genus Tolypeutes; species Tolypeutes matacus. The sequence goes on from JAKSZT010000663.1 coordinate 1,841,137, forward strand.
ACCTTTCTCTACTATTTCTCTCCCTCCTCATAATTCTAGCCTTCTAAATCACTATATATATATATATTCTGCCATTTGTTTTCCCAGTCCATTGTAGGAACTCCATATTTTTTCCTAGTACCCTACACTGACTACACAAGTTAAATATTCATCTCATTAAGTCTCCTTTTGCCCCTCTTCTAACTTTTATCAATATTTCTATTATCCTTCTGCCTTCCTTACATCTTTTGATTCCTCTGGTCCTAACCTTTTGCCTTCAAAGGAACATAGAAAGAAGCAAGGAAATAAAATAAGAAGAAAAACTGCCAAAGAGAAAACTTAACTCACACGCAGAACCAACAGCTAAATAAAATTCTAGAGCATACAGAAAAGCTAATCAACTGAACAAACCCATCAAGATAATATGATGACCAGAGGGCAACAGAAAAATACAAATGACTCTGAGAAACTGGAAAACATGGACCAGTCCAGTGCACAAAATAAAACCCAGGAAGCAATGCAGTACATCGAACAACTAATCAAAGCTCTCCAAACAAATATCATGGACCAACTTAAAGAACTGAAGGAAGAGATTAAGGATATAAAGAAGACACAGGGAGAACATACTGAAGAAATAGCTGACACACCTAAAAAGGTAATGGATATGATGGCGAACAAAGACACAAGTCAAGAAATGAAAAAGACGCTGGACTCACATGACAGCAGAATTGAACAGGCAGAGGAAAGAATTAGTGATATGGAAGACAATACAATTGAAATCAAAGAGATTGTAGAAAAGATAGACAAAAAGATAGAAAAAATCCAGTATGGTTTCAGGGAATTAACCGATAATGCAAGACTCACAAACATACGCATTATGGGCATCCCAGAAGGAGAAGAGAAGGGAAAGGGAACAGAAGGAGTGTTGAAGGAAGTTATGGCTGAAAACTTCCCAACTCTATTGAGAGAGATGGATGTGCAGTTTCAGGAAGCACAGCGCACCCCAAATAGTATAAATCCCAACAGGCCACCTCCAAGACTTATACTTATCAAACTGTCCAATGCTCAAGACAAAGAGAAAATACTCAAGGCAGCAAGAGAAAAGAGAACCATCATATACAAGGGAAGCACAATAGGATTAAGTGCTGATTTCTCTGCTGAAACCATGGAGGCAAGAAGACAGTGGTATGACATAGTCAAAACACTAAAAGAAAAAAACTTCCAGCCACGAATTCTCTATCCAGCAAAATTGGCATTCAAAAACGATGGAGAGTTCAAAATATTCACAGATAAACAGCAATTAAGAGAGTATGTCAAGAAGAAACCGGCACTTCAAGAAATTCTAAAGGAATCTCTACAAGTTGAAAGGAAAAAACAAAGGAGAGAGAGTTGGAGGAGAGTTTAAAAACAACTGAAAACTGAAAAAGAGAAACAAAACAACATATGACATACATTAACTGTAAGAAAAAATGACTGAAGTAAGAAATTTGTTACGAGTAATAACACTGAATGTTAATGGATTAAATTCACCAATCAAAAGACACAGATTGGCAGAATGGATAAGAAAATATGAACCATCTATATGCTGTCTACAAGAAACCCACCTTCGGCCCAGGGATTCAAGGAGGCTGAAAGTGAATGGCTGGAAATCCATTTTACAAGCTAACAATAACGAAAAAAGGGCAGGAGTAGCTATTCTAATATCAGACAAAATAGACTTTAAATGCAAAACTATTGTACGAGACAAAGATGGACACTACATATTAGTAAAAGGAGTAATCTCTCAAGAAGAGAGAACAATCATCAACATTTACGCACCTAATCGAGGTGCCTCAAAATACGTGCGGCAAACTCTGGAAAAACTAAGAGGAGAAATAAATTCCTCTACAATTACAGCAGGGGACTTCAACACACCACTATCATCATTAGACAGAACATCTAGGCAGAAAATCAATAAAGAAACGAAGACACTCAACAATACATTGGAAGATTTGGACTTAATAGACATATACAGAACATTACACCCAAATACAGCGGGATTTACATTTTTCTCCAGTGCACGTGGAACATACTCCAAAATAGACCACATGCTAGGCCCCAAAACAACACTCAATGAATTCAGAAAGATTGAGATTATACAAAGTAATTTCTCTGACCACAACGGAATGAAGTTGGAAATCAATAAGGGCCAGAGAAACAGGTTAGGCACAAGGATATGGAAGTTAAACAACACACTCTTAGACAAACAGTGGGACAAAGAGGAAATTTCAAAAGAAATCAGTAACTACCTTGAAACTATTGAAAATGACAACAAAACATATGAAAACCTATGGGATGCAGCAAAAGCAGTCCTGAGAGGGAAGTTCATAGCCATAAATTCATATATTAAAAAAGAAGAAAGAGCTAAAATTGAAGACCTAACTGCACATTTGGAGGAATTGGAAAAACAACAACAAACTAAACCTAAAGGAAGTAGAAAACAGGAAATAACCAAGATTAGAGCAGAACTAAATGAAATAGAGAATAAGAAAGCACTGGAAACAATAAACAAAACCAAAAGCTGGTTCTTCGAGAATATCAACAAAATTGACAAACCCTTAGCCAGACTAACAAAGAAAAAGAGAGAAGAGATGCATATACATAAAATAAGGAATGAGCAAGGTGATATTACTACTGACCCCACAGAAATAAAGAGTATCATAAGAGGATATTTTGAAAAATTATATGCCAACAAGAATGACAATTTAGAGGAAATGGACAAGTTTCTAGAAACCCACAAACAGACAACATTGATGAAAGAAGAAATAGATGAACTCAACAGCCCAATTACAAGTAATGAGATAGACTCAGTCATTAAAAACCTCCCAACTAAGAAGAGTCCAGGACCAGATGGCTTCACAGCTGAATTTTACCAAACATTCCGGAAAGAGCTAAAACCAATTCTACTTAAGCTCTTCCAAAAAATAGAAGTAGAAGGAATATTACCTAATTCATTCTATGATGCCAACATTACCCTAATACCAAAACCAAATAAAGATACCACAATAAAGGAAAATTACAGACCAATTTCTCTAATGAACCTAGATGCTAAAATCCTTAACAAAATACTTGCTAATCGCATTCAACAACATATCAAAAGGATTATACACCATGACCAAGAGGTTTTCATCCCAGGTATGCAATGACGGTTCAATATAAGAAAATCAATCAATGTAATACACCACATAAACAAACCGAAAGAAAAAAATCACATGGTCATCTCTATAGATGCAGAAAAAGCATTCGACAAAATACAGCACTCTTTCCTCATAAAAACACTACAAAAGATAGGAATAGATGGAAACTTTCTGAAAATGATAAAGTGTATATATGAAAAACCCAAAGCTAACATCATTTTCAACGGTGAAATCCTAAAAGCCTTCCCTCTGAGATCGGGAAAAATACAAGGATGCCCACTATCACCACTCCTATTTAACATTGTCTTAGAAGTACTTGCACGAGCACTGAGACAAGAAAAGGACATAATAGGCATCCAGATTGGAAAAGAAGAAGTAAAAATTTCATTATTTGCAGATGACATGATCCTATACATAGAAAGCCCTGAGAAATCGACAACAAGGCTTCTAGAACTTATAATGAGTTCAGTAATGTTGCAGGCTATAAGATCAATGCTCAAAAACCAGTAGCATTTCTATACACCAATAACCAGCAAACTGAGGAGGAAATCAGGAAAAAAATTCCATTTACAATAGTATACAAAAGAATCAAATACCTAGGAATAAATTTAACTAAAGATGTAAAGGACTTATATACAGAAAACTACACAACACTGTTAAAGGAAATCAAAGAAGACTTAAATAAATGGAAAAATATTCCCTGTTCATGGATGGGAAGACTAAACATCATCAAGATGTCTATCCTACCCAAACTAATCCACAGATTTAATGCATTCCCAATAAAAGTCAACACTATATTTTTTAAGGAACTGGAAAAACTAACCACAAAATATATTTGGAGAGACAAGAGGCCCTGAATTGCCAAAGATATATTGAAAAAGAAAAATGAAGTTGGAGGTATCACATTACCTGACTTTTAAACATACTACAAAGCTACAGTGATCAAAACTGTGTGGTATTGGCTCAAGGATAGACCTACTGACCAATGGAACCGGATTGAGAGTTCTGATATAGATCCTCGCATATACAGTCATCTGATATTTGACAAGGACACGATACCCACTCAGTTGGGAGAGAGTGGCCTCTTTAAAAAGTGGTGCTTGTAGAACTGGATATCCATATCTAAAAGAATGAGAGAAGAATACCATCTCACACCTTATACAAAAATCAACTCAAGATGGATCAAAGATCTAAATATAAGAGCCAAAACCATAAAAATCTTGGAAGATAATGTAGGGAAGCATCTACAGCACCTTGTAATAGGAAATGGTTTCATGAACTTCACAGCCAAAGCACGAGCAGCAAGAGAAAAAATTGATAAATGGGATCTCCTCAATATTAAAAACTTCTGCACCTCTAAGGATGTTATTAAGAAAATAAAAAGGCAACCTACCCAATGGGAAAAAATATTCGGCAAACATATACCTGATAGGAGCCTAATATCCTGCATATATAAAGAAATCCTTCACCTCGAAAATAAAAGTACAAACAACCCATATAAAAAATGGGCAAGTGACCTGAAAAGACACTTCTCCAAGGAAGAAATACAAATGGCTAAAAAGCACATGAAAAAATTCTCAACATCACTTGCTGTCAGGGAAATGCAAATCAAAACTACAATGAGATACCATCTTACACCCATCAGAAAAGCAGCTATTAAAAAAACAGGAGACACTAAATGTGGAGAGGATGTGGAGGAATAGGAACCGTCATCCACTGCTGGTGGGACTGCGGTATGGTCCAGCCACTGTGGAGGACAGTTTGGTGGTTCCTCAGAAAACTAGCAATAGATCTTCCGTATGATCCAGCAATTCCACTACTGGGTATATACCCAGAAGAACTGAAAACAAAAATACAAACTGATATATGCACACCAATGTTCATAGCGGCATTGTTCACCATTGCCAAAAGTTGGAATCAGCCCCGGTGCCCATCAACAGATGAATGGATAAGCAAAATGTGGTACATACATACAATGGAATATTACTCAGCTGTAAGAAGGAACAAAGTGCTGACACATGGAATAACGTGGCTGAATCTTGAAGACCTTATGTTGAGTGAAGCAAGCCAGGCACTGAAGGATGAACAGTATATGACTTCACTGATCTGAACGGAGGAAAGTGAGCAGTCTCTGAGAACCATTGTCTGAAAGATAGGTTAAGAAAGGAGAGTAAGAGAAGAGCAGGCTTTGAGCCATCTCCCATATGGACATAATATATGGTAAAGGGATAGACTGTGGTTGCATGTTGGGGGATGGGGCAGATGAGTGGTGGTGTTCCTGGGTTTGGTGGTACAGCACTGGGGGGTGGGTGGATTAGGAGGTGATGGTTCAAATCCCCAGGGCATGTAACTGTGAATCTTGTCATTCCATAGGTTGGGAGAGGGCGGTATCAGGGGCCCTGGGGAGCTGGGGAGAAGGGAACAGTCAAGATCTAATGGGTTGTTTGGTGGCCATGGGGAAGGTTTTTCATTACCTTACAATAATGGACACAGGACATGGTAAATATCATCAAAATTATTAAACTGTATCATCTAAATTGTAAACTATACTGTAAATCACTGACAATATTTAGTTGCTATATTTTGCTATCTGAATAACAGTTATAACAATGCTAAGAAACAAAAGAAAGGGGGGGGTTAATATGGGTTGCGGAAGGGGGGGTGGTTTGGTATCTGGGAGTGTCCGGCACTCCGTGTGTGACTTTGCTGTGTCCTAAAACTTCTTTGAAAATTAAATGAAAACTTGGGAGACAATGGTGATTGAGAGGACGAAGGTGTCATGGCACACCAGACATCCGATAACACAGTGATAAAGGGAAGGAAAAAAGGGAAAAAAGAAAAGAGAAAGGAAATAAAAATGAATATATATATATTTTAAAGGCATTTCCTTTGCTTTTTTGCCCATTTTTTGAATGTCCCAATCCACTAATTATATTTTATTTTGTTTTTTTCTTTGTTTGATTATTTGTTTTTTTTCCTTCTCTTTTTTTTTCCCCTGAATTTCCTTATATTTGTCTCTTGCATGTAAGCTTATCACACTTGTTTCTTTTTCCTAGTAAGTGTATTTGATTATTTTATGGATTAAATGTTCATGGAGGATTTGGGTCACAGAAGGGTTACAATGGGTACTGTGGGGGATTACTGGGGGTGGGTTTCTGGGGGGGGTTTCATGGGGATTGGTTCATTCGAATATACATGAAAGATACACAAAATCATTCAAAGGATCGGGGGATGGGGCATGGTCACGATGGGTGGATAATCACACAATAAATGAGGGAATCTGAATTCCTAGCCTGGAGAGCTCTGCCACAATCTCCAAGGGAGCAGCAATAGTCCTCTGAGTGTAGGGACAGTTCCTGTCAACATAGGATGACCCTCTGATGTTTTTTTTTATTATTATTATTATTTTTATTGATGATTACCCTTGTGAGTCTTTGCTCTTGTAAATGAGACTTAGCCTGCAGTTGTGGGGTGCCTAAGGGTTGCCACCTGAGAGCCTCCTTGTTGCTCAAATGTGGCCTCTCTCTAAGCCAAACTCAGCATATGATTGCATTACCTTCTCCCCAATGTGGGACATGACTCCCGTGGATGAGCCTCCCTGGCAACGAGGGATTAATACCAAGTGCCAACTGGCAGCTTTGTGCAGTGGCAGTATCGTAGCCAATGAGGTTTATACAAGGCACGATTATTGCTAATTGAAAACTTTTCCCAAGTGCCAACTGGCAACACAACTGGAAAAAGACCTTGAATAAAAGGGGGAAATGGTAAAGACAAATGAGTTCAAGTGGCTAAGAGACTTCAAAGAGAGTCAGGATGTCATCACAGAGGTAACTCTTACGCACACCTCAGTAGGAGCTCATAGAACATCTAAGTGCCTATCACCCCACTCAGTGGGGTCCTGAGAGCTCCGGAGACACCCTGGTCCTATATAAGGGGGGATAGCCCCAGAGACTGATGCCTCATCAGTGGGTTCATTTTGGAATCTGTGCTCCTGAGAGTGACAGAATTAGACTCAAATAAGTCCTCCCTGTACACGGTTCACCAGTCCCTTCTATTCAAACCTACATGTGATGCTGGAGTTTTTTAGGTATACTTTCAGAGACTGGAGCCTCCCGCCTACCTATGTGCCAGTTGTGCATGAAATCTCAGTGGAGCTGCAACTCCTACCCTACAGCTCAATGGACTCATCCAAGTCACCTGGTGCGGAGACAACAATGGGCAATAGCCATCCCAGGGAATGGAGAGGGCCTGCATCTGCAGGCAGGATCATCCCACCCACCATATCCATGGGATATAAGCCCTCTCTCACTTGGAGTTGGAGTGGACATCACCATCCCAGTCGCCTCTGGATTGGGGGAAGAACTATGAACTAGAGTGGATTTGATGGTATTCTCTTGTTCACATATGGTGATTCTAGCAATGCAAGAAATTAGAACAATGAGGTGGAGCCAGTGGCCACTTGACACTTTTGGGGTAAGGAGGGGATGAGCAGTTGAAATACAGGGGCTTCTTTGGGAGTTCGAGGTTGTCCTGTGTTCCTTTGTGGCAATGGATGTAGGCCATTTTAAATCAGCACACACCACTAAGAAGTGAGTGGGAGAGAGTGTGGTCTACAGTGTGAACTGTGGTCTATGGTTGGTGGCAAGGCTCCAGGATGTGTAAGTTCATTGAGGGTGGTGGGCCACACTGTGGGAGATGTTTGTGTGGGATGTGATGGGATGTGTGGGAGGTGGGCAACATGGGAATACCAGTGGGTTCCGTGTAATATTTTGGGTAATCTAAGCACCTCTTAAAAAAAAAAAATATATATATATATAACATTTTTGTAAGCAAATACACATATATGCATATATATTTATATATCATTTTGCAAATGTTTATATGTATTGTTAAAATTTAGATTTTTACCCATAATAAAAAAAAAAAAGAAAGAAATAGAAAGACATCTCACACAGGAAAGACTACATCCTTGGTCATTTTGTTTAAATCACCTTGCAGGTTCCTCAACAGGCAGAGTTGCCAAGTCAACTATCTTCAAACTGAAGTAGAGCTGGCTAGATGACTCATATCAGGACTTCTTGTGCATTCTGTGAGAATATAACAACCCCAAGTATTTATATGTAATTTTCTCCATTTTAATTCTCTTTTCATTTCTCATGATGCCACATTATTTGGTGGGAAGCTGATTTAAAAATGTATGGGAATTTTTTTTAATTATCATGGAAATGTGTACTTTCTGTTCACTGACTTTGCGTCAGGTCATGTGGCAGGTTGTGTTGCAGGTCATGATACAACTCTTTTAAGCTGATGACATCCACAAGGCTGGAATTTTGGATAACGTGTGCAAGAGGTATGCTAAAACAATAAAATAGAGGGAACGTTTTGGAGCATCTCTATGTGTAGTCTGAAAAAATTTTGGAGTATTTGCGTTATGTTTGTTTGTTTTTAATGTGCCATCAATAAAGATACAATTTTTTTTTACAGTGGCCATGTTAGTAAGTTAGGTAGTATTGCATTTTCTCTTTAAGATAATGAAATATAAATTATATTCCTCATTTCACATCTTATTTGGAAATATTCAAAATGAAAAGAAAGCCCTACCACACATCTATAATGACTACCTTTTTGCAATTCTCTTTACCTCATCTTGCTGCTTCTTCAGCAGTCTGAGTTGCTAGGCAGTTTGATACAAACAGTAAAAAGGGCTTCCTAAACTGCCCATTCCCATACCTCTTGTTCATTCTGTGAGAATATAAGAAATTCCCTTATGACTAAGTAGCTATCTTCATTTTTAACCTGTTTTCGTTTGTCTTGATACCGCATAATTTTGGTGGTTCCCTAATGCAGAAATGTACAAAAGATAAAAAATAAAAACAACTCTACAAAAAACTCCATCATTGGAGAATTTGTGGCCCACATCCCATTTGCATTCCAATACTGCCCTCTACACTCCACAACTAAGAGAAACATTGGGTTGGAAAAGCTGCCTCATCACCAGTGAACATGGGGCAGTCTGCATGGGGTATTGTATTTACTTCAAACACCAGAGTCAGGTGGCCCCAGTTCCAAAAACTGGCTGCAAGAGTTAAGGAAGAAACTGAAACTTTGACTACCCTGCAGCCAGAAAATAGATAGCTCAAGTTTCCTTTTCCATTCTGTCAGCCTATGTGTTTTGATTGGGAAGTTTAATCCATTACGTTGAATGTTATTATTATAAAGGCAATAATTACTTAAAGCATTTTATCCTTTGGCTTTCATAGGTCATATTTTACTTTTGTCTGTCTTTTTACTCTTTTCATTAGCCTTTTTGATAGTCTTAACTTCTACACTCTCCTCCAAACCAAGTTCACTGGCCAAAATATGGATTTGTTCTAGGCTGTGTCCCTCCCTCTCACCTGTCTTGGGAAAAAGGCCCCTGCAAACCCTTCAGTCTGCTTCCACCTTCCAAGGGCCCATAGATCACCTGCTCTTTGCTCTGAGGTTAGGGGAATGGTCACTAGCAGTTATTGCAGCAGCTTTACTTATGGGATTTTTTCCAGCCAGCTGAGACTCCTTTCCTTCACCCTTTCTCTTTGGGGTGATGCCTAGCCTTCCCCTGGTGTCCTTAGTCCCTGAACAGTGCTTCAGACAGTCTCCATTTATCCTCCAGCTGTTTCTCTGGGAAGGAAGTGATCACAATGCCTCTCCAATCCTCCATCTTCCATACCATTATAATGATCATGGTCTTTTTCCAACACTATTATCCTTTCTTCCAAAGTTAAGGCCTGCATGTCCACCCAACAATGAATATGAATTGTAAGAATAGAATTGAATGTATTTTTCATTTTCTTGGGATTTTCTTGGTAATTTGAGACTCATTTCTTCCAATTATACAAGTCTAAAATGGAGTGTAGAGCTTTTGCAAACAAGTAATATCTTGGAAGTCCTTTGTTAACAATCCCAGCTGCCACCTACCTAGTGGGAATTATCCAAATGTGGCAGGGCTCTCTGGACAAATCAGATATCACTCTGGGTATGAGGAGGGAAGGCCATTTCAGGGGGATCTAAGAGCAGTTCAGGATCACCCTCCACCTCTCTTCCTCCTTCATTAGGTGTTTTGAGGAGCAGAGGGAACAAGGAACAACTCTAGCACTTTGTCTGAGTGGTTGGAATAAGGGAGTAGTTTCTTCCTTTTCCTTGGTTGGCAGATTGTATTAGGCCAGTGAATACATGGCCTAGCATCACACCATGCCCAAAACACCGATGTTGTAGTTTAAGATTATTAGCTAAAGCCATATACTTTTAACATATGATATTTCAGCTTATTTACTAAGTCTTTTACAATATATTTCTGGTTGCAAAATAGCATGGATTCAAGAGAACCATTTGGTGGCCATTCCTGGACATACTCTAATTTATACTGTGATCACACACACATTTACTCAAAAATATCATTTTCTTTTTAGTCATGGGGGTTCATAGTCCAATTGTTCCCTTTGTTTTAAGATGCAATCTAGAAGATAAGGCTTCTCTTATATTCTAGAGCTTTGTCTATTGCTCATTATGACTCCCAGTCAGCTTTTGGGTGAGTTACACTTTATGTTTACTGATCAGAACTTTAGTACTCAACTAGGGTACCGATGGGAGGTTTCCTATACTTGTGGAATTGATTCTGGGGTAGGACTCTAACCTACAATTCCAGGCCAAACCATATCCAAACCTAAGCCAAAACCAAGGGCCAGTGGCAGACTAGCCATTTACAGTTTCAGCAGATTTAAACCTTCATTCTAGAGAACAATTAGTAATTTCAATTAAAAAAATCACTGTTTACCGAGGCTGCAGCGATCTCATGGACTGCCTGTTTCTTTCTTGACTGGCTGCTCCCAGGATCCTCAATGCAGATACAGAAGTATCCTGATTCTGTCTTTCAGAGACAAGGTGCCCTGCAGGCACAGAGTTGAGCTCAAGTGTGCCCCAACTCATGGCCAATGAGTCCATCAGGCAGAAATCTTCTCAGAGGTCACAGGGTCCCAACTGGTTTGCCAAACTTTAGAGTATCCCCTCACAAATACTCTCGGTCCATGCCAGGTCGAGAGGATTGACAACCACATGGAATTTAGTCACTCTAGGAAAGAGATTTATTAAATTGATGGAGGACAGGAGATTGAATGTATCAGATCTGTCTCTCCAACATAAGGTAGAGTGGCATTACATTGCCTTGTGTAGAGGAAGAGTGAGAGGTTGAACTAAGGAGACTGCAGGGAGGAGTTGCATCTTGCACATACTCTATAACAGCACATGTTTAACAGGAAAGCTACATGCTTGGTCATACATCAAAATCCCATCCAGAGGCAGACAATTTACTATTATAATGAACTAAAGTTCAGTGACGTTCATTCTACTACTAAACTGAATGTGCACTAGGAATGGGAAAATCCTATTATGTAGTTAACTAACTTTTGTGGTCAGTGACTGACTACAGATTCTCTACCTTATTGGCTGGTTTCTAAGTAAGGGAATGTTAAGTTTGGGGAAGAAACAGCTGTGGCATTGCTAAAGAAACAGAGCTGAAGTTTGTGCCATTAGATGGGTAAAGGGAATTCATGGGCAGCTTCATTATGAGACAATTACCTGGAGGGACAGGACAATAGGGAGTGAATTTATCCCTCTGAGGCTCTGAATCATCATGTCTGCCTGGTGAGGTCATAAACAAGGCCAGTTTGGGATTGGCAGGGAATCCTGAGTTATAGACAAAGATCTTTCCTAGTTCAAACCCACTCTCTATGGTCCATGCAGTCCTCCTGGTTCCTGAGAGGGCCAATCCTCCAATTACACTGGTATCCTCTTCCTCCAGCTGGGAAGCTCCTGTCCCACTGGTCACTTTTGTCATGTCTTCATGGTCTGGGATTATGGAATCTGTGGAACTGATGTTGAATGTAATACCCCAACAGACCTGCCCTCTGCCTAATCTCCATGGGGCTTCATGTCCAAATTCCTCAGGTATTAATTGTTGGATCTCCCAAAACACAAGAAAAAGAAAACTATATTTCATTTAGATATGGAAAAAGTGCCTCATGCAACTTCTTTCCCAATGGGAAGAGGAGTTAATGCCACCCCCATTCTGTTCTTTTCACAAAGTGATGGCCCTTTCTGAGACATTGACCCTCTTCTGCCATGATTATCTTCCATTTGAATAGGATCCAGGGTTAGTCAAGAATGCAACTTATATTGAATTTAAATTAGAACCCTTGAGTGCCTGCTTTTGCAGACACTGTGAAGGTCTATTTCAAAAGACAGAATTAAGAAAAAGAAAGCCAACATTTCTCCAGAGGTACAAGGAATATAACACTCTGAGAAGCTACTTATAATCTTGTGGCAACCATAATTGAAAACCTAGAATAAAGTATGTTTTCTCTTCAAAATTCAATTGCCACATTTGGCATGAGAGAAGGCATTTAGTAATAACCAATTAATACTGAAAATTCCTTTTCTTTGCCATTAGATTGACAACCTCACAGTAGGAGGTATAGAATCTTATAATTACAGTTTTACCCTCAGCACCCCAACTTTAATTGGTTTCTAATAAATGTGAAATGAATATGTTTGAACTGAGGATGAACAAATCAATTATTTATTCTTTAAATGGTTTTTTCACAAACCAGGATAAAATCACTGCTTATTTTTAGTCCCACCCACATTTATGGAGATGGATTTGCTTGGAAATGTGAATCTTCACTTATTACTTAGCATTCAGAATCACATAATTTTTGCATCAATGTCTGAATAAATACTATTATAAATCAAATACTCCTTAATCCAAAACCTAAAGCCATGCTACTACATATTTTTCTTACTGTACTATTTCTCTAAGGGGAAACCTGAGGTCCAAATGTTAACCAACTAGAAATCCACCATTGATAATGCTATCTAGCAGCATATCTCAGATTCATGGATGCTAGGCAAACTGCTGGAAGCACTGCAGCTCCCAGAATCAGTAAGGAAGTGTATGTGAGGGATGTTTCCTTCCCAGACAGGCATTTATGGTGATTAAATCTCATGTGATTAGACACTCTGTCTAATCAAATCAAGTGGAGCCAATCACCTTTGGTCTTTTTGTCATTTCTAATCATTTACAAAACTTCAGTAGCAACCTGTGTGTATTTTAACAATATAGATTTTATGCAATACCACAAAATGGGTTCATATGTCAATATAATGTCTGTATCTTTCTGCACCTTGCCTTTTAACTCAAATAATTCCTTGAAAGTAACCATTTGGACACATATACTGCAGCCTAATTCATTCAATTTCACTGCTGTTTACCACAGATTTGTATTATGTGTGAATTTCTTTTCTAATCCCTTTCTTTTGGTTGATATTTGTATTCTTTCCAATATTTCTCTTCCATTAGCTATACTGTTGTGGATATTTGTGGAAACATACCCTTATTGATATGAAAAGAATGTGAAGAATGGAAGTGGTAGATCATTCTTTTTGGATATTTTCAAATGACAACAAAGAGACAATCATCTTCTACAAATGATTAGACAAAGAGCAGCCCAATGACACTGGAGGAGAATCTCCAATTTTACATATTGTGGTCCCACTGGGTAGAATTTGATTTAAGGAATTTTATATGTGTAAAATTGTATTCATTATTTATTTGCATTTCATTTATTATGACGCAGTTTATAAATTTTTTTACCAAGTGATCTTACTAATCTAAATTGTCTGTTCAAATTCCTTTTGTCTGTATTTGTTTGTTATTTTATTTTTAGTTTTGAATTGGTAGATGTTTTATTTTCTAACTTTTCTGGATACTATTATTTTCTAGATGATACCATTGTCAATATATTTTCCCATTCTGTACCTGGTCTTAAATTTTTTTGTCAGGTAGACTTTACTGATTTTTAGTGTTATAGGGAATTTGTCATTAATTTATAAAACTTAAGCTGTTGTGAGTCTAGTGGAAGTGTTCAGTGATTATCTCATCTATTCATGTAGCAACTATGCTCTGAGCACTCACCAGGGCCAGGTGCTGGGTTAGGTCCTGTGTCCAGTCCTGAAAATGATCCAATCACTCCCTGCTTTCCAGGACCTCAGTGTAAAGGTAAAGGTGGAAGAAATTGAAAACAATAATCATGTGAAATAGAAGAGCAAGTGCCATAGTGAAAATCCAGCAGGGTGCTGCAAGTGGGGCCTGGGAACCATTAGGTGGGTAGGTCTGAAAAAAGTCCTTGAGGTGACATTTATGCTGCATTCAGAATGAGTAACAGGAGCCAGCCCTGTACAAGTCTGTTAACTGTGTCAGAAGAAGCCATATGTTTGAAGACTCTGAGTCTGATGTGAGTTTGGTCTGAAAGGATGTTAGAAATGAGGCTAGTGTAGATGGAGGGAGCTTGGGAGAAGATATGGGGAGGGAGAGATAATGGGTCATATACCGGAGCCTGGTAGATTATATTCATTATCTGTTAGTATGTGACAGCACTACATCAAAATTTAGTGCCTTACAATAACAAATGTTTATTATTGCACAGTTTCTGTGAACAAAGAATTCAGACAAGTCTAAGCCATGTGATTTTGCTCCAATATCTTTCCCAAGACTGAGAAGTAGTCCCAACTGAGGTTTGAATTTGGAATTGTCTGCTTCCAAAGTCACTCATGTGTTTTTATTTAAAGATTTATTTATTTATCCATTTCTCCCATACTTCATTGTTTTGCACTCACTATCTGCTCTTTGTGTGTTCTTCATGCTTGCCTTCTCTTTAGGTGGCACTGGGAACCAATCCTGGGACCTTCCAGAGTGGGAGAGAGGCACTCAATCTCTTGTGCCACCTCAGGTCCCTGGTCTGCTGTGTCTCTTAATGTCTCTCCTCTGTGTCTCTTTTTGTTGCATCATCTTGCTACTCCAACTATTCATGGGGTCCAGCACTCCATGTGGGCCAGCATTCTAAGTGGGCAAGCCCTCTGTGTGGGCCAGCTCTCCATGCAGGCCAGATTTCCCTTCACTAGGAGGACCCAGGAATCGAGCCCTGGACTACTTATATGATAGACAGGAACCCAATTGCTTGAGCCGCATTCATTTCCCCCTCACTCATGTTTTATTGGCAGAATTTAGTTTGGACTGAGGGCTTAAATTCCTTTGCATCTCCTATCTGGGGCCTCCCTAAGTTTCTTCCTATATGGACCTCTGCACATCATAGCCTGTTTCTCCAGAGTGAGTTATAAGAGAAAGATAGAGACTAGAGATAAAGATATAGAGAGATAGAGAGCAAAGGAGAACTAGCACAACAGAAATCACCGGTATTTTGTTTACCAATCTTAGAAAGTATATATCTTCACTTTGGGCATATTGCATTGAATAGAAGAGTCACTAAGTCCAATTCACACCTAAGAGGAAGAGATTAGACAAGAACATGTATACCAGGAGGTAGAGATCCTTAGAAGTTATTTGTAAGTTTTCCACAACAGAAACTAAAAGGAGACACTTAATCTGACTCTAAATATAAGGGGTAGCCATTGAAGGGTTTTCATTCAGATGGTGATATTTGATTCTCATTGAATTTCAAGGCTGTTATGTTCAGGACTGAAAAATGAAACCAAGAAGATAAGTTACTTTCCTATTATCATACCATCAAGAACCAGCCCTGTTTTGAGTTGAAGTCCCTGCTCCTTCCTCTTTCTTTCGTGTAATTCTTCCATCCCTAAAATTCATGTATTAGTAATCTGTCACATTAGCTCATGACTTTTATAGATATTATTCCATATACAATGGCTAAAATCCTTAGGATGTGGAAGCTAGAATGATCCTTATGTTCCAGGTGAGGAGACTCAGGAGGATCAAGAGGCACAATGACTTGTCTAGGTTCACAGATATGGCAGAAAAAGGAGATAGGTCTGAAGCCAGCCCTGTCTCCTCAATACTGAGATCCTTAATTTCACAGTCCTTTCCATGCACGTCAGAAAGGACAGTGTTTGTATAACTTTAGAGTTCAATTGATGCCATGAGAGAGGATGTTAAAGAGGAATCATCTTTAGGAGAAGTTTTAGCCAAAGAAGTTGGACAGGTAATGGGACCCCAAGAAGTAAACTCACTTCCTCAGAAATATAACCCAACATAATTTGGAACCCTAGTAACCAGGTACCCACATTCTAGAGCTAGCCTCCATCTCAGTTCACTTGAGCAGAGATGATGGGGAGAACAAGGTGTTTTCTTGTTGTTTCCTAACATCCCAAGGCTCTCACCTCAGAAAAACTGGATGTGAGAGACTTTTAGAAAGCTGTAGGAATTGGTTCAACCCCTACCACAGTAGACTTGAGCCACTTATCAGGAGACATCCAAAGGTAAGAAAGGGGTCACAAGGCAGTGAAATGAAGGCTGAGCAAATATTCTGATCCTTCCTGGGCAGCTTCACAGCACCTTTCAAACCCAATGTATCTTCATTGGGAAGGGCTGGGCTGTTGGGAGGGAAAGGAGGAGTGGACAGACCCTGGGCAGGAGTTGGTTGTCTAGGAGATTTGAAACCTGGTTGGCCAATCATGTTCACAGCCTGCTCATGGTTGGCAGGGTGGGAAGAAGAGTACTGGGGTGGTGGTCATCTGCCAGATGTTAATCTGCAGACTTGTTGTCATCACTTCTCTTTTTTTCATGGGCTGGAGGTGAGTGCTGGAAGTGTTGTGTTTCTTATCTGGGGAGAAGAACTTTATATTGAGTCATCCCTTTGGCAACCCCTGATGACCAACTGAAAAGGGCAGTGAAATTTGGGTCAGACAGGAGGGCTCCTATCTTTACTAAGCATTGTGGAATGGAAGTGGGTGAATCTGACTGAGGAAGGGCAAGACTGAACCTTTTGTCCCACACAAATGGTGGTTCCCACTAGAGGGCTGATCCTAGGCATTTCCCCCATAAAGGAAAAATTGACAAAGAGAGCTATGTATGGTGCCCGGGTTTCCCTGGGGAGAAAAGGGAGGCTGGGATATCAGAGGCAGCCTTTGAGAGACTCCATCCCCATTACCACCACTTCTAGGTCATTCTTGCACCATCCATGCCTGTCCCTACCCACAATCAATCAATATTGGAGGTTCTGAAGTCTTCTTGGAACCTCAGTCATGGGTGCTCTGCTGCATGTGGGTATGGACAATGTTGTACCTCTGCTTGTCAGGAGAATAGTGTTGGTGGGAAGAAGAGACCCACCTGTCATCTGGATAGAATAAGACTGCACATTGCACTCAAGCTACAGATTGAAGTGCAGTGAAAGACCAGGGAGATCTGGAGCAGGAAAATGCATTCTGATTTTTTCCCTCATCCTCCAGATACTTATCAAGCATTTACCACATGCCACTCCAAGGCATATCTGAGACAGGCCATCACGACTCCTGGAAATCAAGTTTGAAAGGACTTTCACAGGGCATAGCAACATCCTCTAAATTGTGGGTGTCTGTAAAAGTCACATTAACAAGGACCATTTCCTAACCTGGAAGAGTGGCTTCTTCTCTACAGCTTTGAAGGAAGAGGGAATATATTCAATTTCTGGTGCAGAGAAGTCCATGACCAACAGTTGAGAACTCATAGTCTTCACAATGAACTGGAATTGAATCAGCAGTAAGTGGGGGAGAGGGGAATGGAAAAATATAAAAACTTACAGTGTGCAAAGGAAAAGGTCAGAGAAAGATTGTTAGCAACTGGTCTAAGGGCAGACGAGACTGTGCATCTTCAATCACCCTCTAGGGGCACGGTGGTCCATCTTTTCTCTTAGATTTGAATTTTTCTGGGATCCTGGTCTCTGGCCTCAAAATTCCTTTTCCTGCTACATTCATTCTGGAGGAACATTTGTGATACAGCTTCCAAAGCCACAACTTACCTTGTTTCATAAGCTTAATGCCTCCCTGTGAACTGGGATTTCTAGCATCCCTGCAATTCCTTGCAGAAATTGCTTTAACCAAGAAATTCCCCAGATGGCTGCCAGCCTCTCTATCAGGTCCTTGGAGGCCACTTTTCTCTAACTGGGCCATGATGATTCAAAGTGAGCTCTGATGTCTGGATCGGTGTCCTTATTCCTTACTATGGAAGGAAAACTCTTCCTCACTGGCCAAGATGATGCTGTATTCACTTGGTTCTCAGGTTCACTATCTGGGGAGTTCAGTTTACATTCTCATTCATGTTGTTATTGACATATCCTGAAAGAGACACCAGGCCCCAAGCCCTTAGAGCTCATAGTCCCTGGGATGGTGGTGGTATTTGTCCAATCTCTTGCTCTGCAATAATTCCCAGAGTGTAGTAAGTTATCCACTGGGGAGAGATGAAATATGTGACATTTCAGGGGTGAGAGAAAAAAGTGGTCATGAAGACTGATGAGGCATAGCCACACAGGGCAAGGCATTACCAATAAAACACTGCTGCCCTTCCAATCCAGGTGGTACAGTACCTACCCTGAACCAACCTGAGGTTCCTCTCTGGTCTTCCCCATGATCTAGACCTAAAGGTATAACCCCTGGCCCCACCCTGCCTCTCCAGGTCCCTGCCTCAGATTCCAGCCTCCAAGCCGCTCTTTTCTGTATTTTTCTTTCAGGTTGATAGATTCCCTTTAATACTTTCTGCAAAGGTGAGTTGTTTTTAATGAACTTTCTTAGTTTCTGTTTATCTGTGACTGTTTTAAACTCACTTTCATATCTGAAAGACAATTTTGCTGGATAAAATATTCTCAGTTAGAAATTTTTCTCTTTCTGTATCCTACTTTTATCATACCACTGTCTTCTTGCCTCCATGATTTCTGATGAGAAAGCCTCACTAAGTCATCCTGGGCATCCCTTGTATGTGATGGTTTGCTTCTCCTTTGCTGTTCTCAGAATTTTCTCTTTCTCTTTGGAATTTGACATTCTGAGTTGTAAGTGTCTTGGAGTGGGTCTATTCAGGTTTATTCTGATTTGGATAAGCTCTTCTTCTTGAACATGTAAATTCATTTCTTTCATAAGAGTTGGGAAATTTTCAGCCATTATCTCCTCACTCTTCTGCCCCTTTCCCCTCTCTTCTCCTTCTGGAACTTCCATGTCATATATGTTGTTACTTGTGCTAGCTTTCAAGTCTCTGAGACTTTGCTCATTTTTCATAATCTTTTCTCTCTTTGTTTTTCTCACTCTTCAATTTCAGGTGTTCTGTCTTTTTCTTTACTTATTCTTTCTTCTATTATTTTTAGCCTGCTGTTGTATGCCTCTAAGGTGTTTTTTATCTCTCTTCATTTGTCTCCCATTACCATAAGATCTGTTATTTTTCTATTCAGGTTTTCAAATACTTTATTATTATTATTATTTTTTTTGTCTTTCCCCTGTCTCCTCTTGATGTCATTTATCTCTTTAGACATATTATTTTTCAACTCCTTGATTTTATTTAGGAGATTTGCATGAACCTTGATGATTAGTTGTCTGAAACCCTGTGTCTCTTCTGGGACTTTGATATATTCCTTTGCTTGGGCTATATTTTCCATCTTCTTAGTATGGTTTGTAATTTTTGCTGAAGTCTAGGCATCTGATTATGTTGATGAGTTTTCTCTGAGGCTCAATTTCTCTCTTTTGCTTAGGGATTTAATGGTGGGAGGCTGTAAGTTACTTTCAGTCTTTGATTCTTGGTTCAACCTATTCTTGTTCTTTAGGATTATCCCTATTTTTTTGCTCAAATATGAGCCATGTTCCCAGTAATGAGGTGCAGTCCTATTTCCAAATTGCCTTGGGGAACAAGGTTGTAAAGGTCTGAAAAAGCCTTTCATTTATTTACTTTAATTTTCTTGCATACATTACCAGTGGATAACACACTTTGGCAGACCTCTCAGTTCAATCCCAGACAGAATGTTTTGACACTTTTCCATCAAGAATGTATTCATTTGACCCTCTCTCTTCTGGGGGGTTCCCAGCCTTCCTCTGGTGCATAGAACCTTTTTTTCCAGGTGATTTTGCCTTCCCTGGGAGAAAAGTGAGTCTTGCATCTCTCTAATCCTCCCTCTTCCTAGAGATTCTCCATAGTAGTATTAAGCTTTAAATTTGAGTTATAGGAGCAATTTTGAAATGATAACCTTTATTTTTAGGGAAGTTTTAGTTTTACATTTACAGAAAAATTACACTAAATGTATAGGGAATTCTCATATAAACCACTCACACACTTACACACACAGGTTCTCCTATTATTAACATCTTAAATTAGTGTAGTACTTTTGTAACACTTAATGAACCAATATTGAAACATTGCTACTAACCAAAGCTATTGTTTAAATTGTGGTTTACACTTTGTGCTGTATAATTCCATAGGTTTTGACAAATGAATGATGTCATGGGTCCATCATTACAGTAGCATACAGAAAAATATCACAAACACAAATATTTCCTGTTTACCACCCATTCATCCATCCCCTCCCTACAGAATCCCTGGCAACCAGTTTTTTATATCAATATTACCAGTCCTTTCATTAGCATGAGATAGTAACTACAAGAACAATAAATCTCTTTGATCTGTGGCTACGTTCCTCCTTTGTGTTTGTTTATTCTTCAACCTCGAGGGATTTGGAAATGTCCATTTTGACTTCTTGAGGTTGAGAGGGATCTTAGATATTATGGAGGAGATGGAAAGATTTGTTTTGCTTGTAGTTGTAGATACTCATTTTTTTTTGTGATGGGACTTGTCCATCATCATCATTTTGGTGGTTGTCCAGAGCAAGAGAGAACTGGAGAATAGGAGTTGGCCACTACTCTGTTGGGATTCAGGACTCAATGAGCATATGAACAGCCCAAAATATTTAACCTCTGAGAGATATAGTTAATGAATATTTTGGGAATTATAGGTTCAAATAAAAGGAGTAGAAGAAACATGATTAGTGGAATTATAAATGAGTATAACTATGCTGTATTTGGAAAATGGATTATCATATATTCCCAAATAAGGTAAACTGAAGGGGTGTTGATTTAATGAGGCTGTGTGCCTTTTCTCTTATGTCCAGAAATCTGTAAAGCCCTCAGGAGCTCTCTTAATTACTGTGGCTGTTAATGAAATCTGTCTTAGAGCTGCATAATATAACCTACAGAATGGCCTCCTGACTCACTTTGAAATCTCTTGGCTTTAAAAACTCTTTTTTAAAAAAATTAATGTTTACTCGTTTTGGTCAAAGTCTTTTTCCAAATACATCATTTATTAGCGCTTGGAAATAATCCCTCAGTACCAGGGAGGTTCAGCTCCAGGAACGATGTACCATGTTGGAGGGAATGTAGTGTGTTTATTTGCTGAGTTTGTCTAACAGAACGAGGCCATATTTGAGTAACAGAGGTTTTCAGTAGGTAATTGTTAAGCATTAATTATAATTAGGCTGTTACATTTTTTTTTTTTTTTTTTTTTTTTTTTTTATTTATTCATTCACACCCCCCCTTGCTGCTTGTGCTCGCTGGGTCAGCTAACCACACCGTGCGGGCAGGCTTGCCTTCACCAGGAGGCCCTGGGAACCGAACCCGGGGCCTCCCATATGATAAACGGGAGCCCTACTGATTGAGCCACAGCCGCTGCCCTAGGCTGTTACATTTTTAACAGGAATAATGTTCATAAGTTCAAGCCTTAATATCAAGGGCTTGTATATAGTCCTCTTTTATTTTCTTAGGTGTGGCTTATATATTCAAGAGAGATTTGCCATTTTATTTGAGAAATTAGCTGGGCTTCCCCAGGATGGAAGTTTAATATTTTGTTAACTCATGTGTGGGCTTCTATCTATTGGGAAAACCTAGCTATAAAAACACAAACCCATTCATATTCCGTAGAATTGTGTTTCATGTGCATTATCCCTATTTATCACTCCACTCTCAACACTCTGTACTAGTGACATTATTTTGTTATAGATTCTGAAAGAACATTCTCATATTTGTATTATTAACTACAATCCCTGTCTACCCCAGAATTCACTGAGTTATACAGTATCCCATTTTATCCTCTAGGTTTCTTTCTAGCCTCAAGGGTGAATCAAATTTCCCTTTCAAGCACATTCACATTACCATTTCAGCAGTGTTCATTACAGTCATGTTGCTGTGCCACCATAAGCAGTGTCCATTTTCAAACTGTTACAATAAACTTAATTATAAATTTTGCCCACATTATGCATGAGCTCATAAATCTCTACTCTCTTTCTCTCTCCTGGTAACCTATCTTCCATATTCTACCTCCATGTGTCTGTTCACTATCCTTTGTTCACAGTGAAATCATGCAAAATTTATCCTTTGTAGTTTGGCTTATTTCACTCAACAGAAGGCCTTCAAGGTTCATCCATGTTGTTGCAGGTGTCAAAACTCCATTCCTTCTTATAGCTGGATAATATTCCATATTACATATACATCACATTTTGTTTATCAATTTTCTGTTCATGGACACCAGGGTTGCTTTAATCTTTTGGCAATTGTGAATAATGCTGCTATGAACATTGGTATGCATATATCTCTTTGTATACCTGCTTTCAATTCTTCTAAGTATATATCCAGTAGTGGGATTTCCAGGACATGTGGCAATTTTCTATACTGAGCTTCCTGAGGAACCACCAAAAGGTCCTCCACAGTGTCTGCGTAATTGTACATTACCACCAGCAGTGATATGAGTATTATTTCTCCACACCCTCTCCAACACTTGTAGTTTTATGGTTTTTTAAAGAGCAGACAGTCTAGTAGATGTGAAATGATATCTCATTGTAAATTTGATTTGCATTTCCCTAATAACTAGAGATGTTAAGCATCTTTTCATGAGATTTTTAGCCATCCATGTTTCCTTTTTTGAAAAGTTTCTGATCAAGTCTCTTTCCCATATTAAAATGAGATTTTTTTTGCCTTTTTATTATGAAGTTGTAGGGTTTCTTTATATATCCTGGATATTAGACCCTTATTGAATATGTGGTTCCCAAATATTTTATCCCATTGAGTAGGCTGTCTTTTAACTTTCTTGACAAATTCCTCTGAAGCACAAAAGTTTTTAATATTTTCTTTCATTGCTTGCACCTTAAGTTTAATGTTCATGAAAACATTGCCTACCACAAAGTCATGTAGATGCTTCCTACATTATCTTATAGAAGCTTTTTGGCCATGGCTATTATATTTTTGAATTTGATACTGCTTGAGTTAACATTTTTATAAGGTTTGAGGTAGGAATCTTCTTTCATTATTTTGACTGTGGACATAAAGTTCTAACAGCACCATTTGTTAAAGGGACTATTCTGTCTGAAATGAGGTGACATGGCAGTCTTGTTGAATATCAGTTATCCATAGATGTGTGGGTTTATTCCTGATCTTTCTATTTGGTTCCATAGATCAATATTTCTATCCTTCTTTCAACACCATGACGTTTTGACCACTGTAGCATTGTAGAATGTTGTAAAGTCTGGTAGTGTGAGTCCTCCAACTTCATTTTTTGTTTTCAAGTGGTTTTTGATTATTTAGGTCCCCTTACCTTTCAATAAATTTGATAATTGGCTTTTCTATTTCTGTAAAAATGCTGTTAGAATTTTATGGGGGTTGCATGTAATCTTTAAATCAATTTCAGTAGAATTGGCATCTTAATAATGTTTAGATTTTCAATCCATGAACATAGAATATACTTCCACTTATTTAGATGTTTTATTTCTTTTAGCAATGTTGTATAGTTTTCTTTGTTGTATAGTATTTTTTTCCATGTTTAGTTACATTTGTTCCTAGAAATTTAATTCTTTTAGTTGCTATTGTAAATGGAAGTTTTTCTTGAACTCCTTTTCAGATTGCTCATTATTAGTGTAAAGAAACACTGCTGATTTTTGTATGTTGTTTTTATATCCTGTCACTTTATTGAAATCATTTTTCTGCTTTTTTAGCTTTTGTAGACTTTTTTTGGTAGTTGATTTTATGTGGTATTAGGGTGATGTTGGCATCATAGAATGAATTAGGTAATATTCCCTCTTGGTCGATTTTTTGGAAGAGTTTGCAAAGGATTTATGTTAGTTCTTCTCAGAATGATTGAGAGAATTCATCTATAAACCCATCTAGTCCTGGGATTCTTTTGGTTTTGGGGGTTTTGATGACTGATTTAATCTCTTTACTTGTGATTGGTCTGTTGAGGTCTTCTATCATGAGGTTGTTCATGTGTTTCTAGAAATTCACTCACTTAATCTAAATTGTCCTACTTATTTGCATACAGTTTTTAAGATTATGCTCTGATGATATTCCTTATTTCTGTGGAGTCATTGTTGATATACTCTCTCTCATTAATGATTTTATTTATTTGCATCTTCTTTATTATTTCTTTGTTAGTCATTCTAAGGGTTTTTCAGTTTTAGTCTTCTCAAAATAAACTGTTTTTGGTTTTGTTAATTCTGTCTGATTTATTTTTTATTCAAAATTTTATTTAATTCAGCTTTAATTTTATTACTTTCCTTATGCTTTCTTTGGTATTAGACTGCTGTTCTAGTTCCTCCAGATGTAAGGTTACATCTTTTGTTTCAGCTCTCTCTTCTTTTTTAATGTAGACATTTAAGGCCATAAGTCTCCCTCTCAGCACGGCCTACATTGCATCCCATATTTTAATATGTTGTGTTCTCATTTTCATTTGCTCCAAGATATTTACAGATTTCTCTTGCAATTTCTTCCTTGACTCAATGAATGTTAAGGAATGTGTTGTTTAACTCTCATATAGTTGTGAATTTTCCAGTTCTCCACACATTATAGATTTTCAGCTTCATTCCATTTTAGTCAGAGATAGTACTTTGTATAATTTCAGCCTTTCTAAATTTGTTGAGGATTGTTCTATGACCTAACATGTGGCCTATCCTGGAGATTGATTCATGAACACTGGAAAAGAATGTACGTCCTGCTGTTTTTTTTGGTGTAATGTTCTGTATATTTCCACTGGGCGTAGTACTTGTAAAGTATTTTTCTACATATTTCTTCTTTTATTGATCCTCTGTTGAAACGTTTTGTCTATTGTTATGAGTAGTGTACTGACATCCCCCAGTGTGATTGTAGAGGCATCTATGTCTCCCCTTAATTTTGTGAGTATTTGCCTCATGTATTTTGGAGCACCCTGGTTAGGTGCATAAATGTTTATGCTTATTCTTTCTTTTTGGTAGATTGCACCTTTTATTAATATATAATGTCCTTCTTTGTCTCTTGCAAGTATTGCATTTAATATCTGCTTTATCAAATATTAGTATAGCTACTCCCAACATTTTCTGGTTACTCTTTGCATGGAAAAGGGTTTTCCAAACTTTCATTTGCAACCTATTTGTGTCCTTGTGTCTAAGTTAAGTCTCTTGTAGAAAACATACAAATGGATTATATTTTTAAACCATTCAGCCATTCTTTGTCTCTTAAATGGGGAGTTTAATTCATTAATTAATTTAATTTATTCAATGTTCTTACTCTAAAAACATTACTTACTTCAGCCATTTTTTATTTATGTTTATCTATGTCATTTTATTTTTGTTTCTCTTCTTTACCTTTTAATTTACTCTTACTGGTAGTATTTCTTTCTACATTCTCCTCCAACCCCCTCAGTCCTGTCTTTTCCTATCAACATGCAGGGCTCCCTTTAATATTTCTTGAAAGTTGTGACACCTGTTGACAAATTCTTTTAATTTCTCATTATCTGTGAATATTTTGAACTCTCTCATTTTTCAATGACAGTTTTGCTGGATACAGAAATCTTCACTGGATGATTATTTCTTTCATCTCCTTAACTATGTCATACCACTACCTTCTCATCTCCATGGTTTCAGTTGAGAAATCAGCATTTAATCTTATCTTAATCATCCTTATATGTGATGGATCTCTTTTCTCCTTTCTCTTGCTGCTTTCAGGAGTTTTTTTTTTTTTTTTGGCATTTGGCAATCTGATTAGTATGTGTCTCAGAGAAAATCTGCTAGGCTTTATTCTGTTTAGAGTATGCTGTTTTTCCCTAGACATGTACATCTATGTCCCTCATATTTGTTGGGAAATTTTTGGCCGTTATTTCTTCAAACACTCCTGCCCCTTTTCCTATCTCTTTTCCCTCTGGGACACCAATAATTCATATGCATGTGAATTTTGTGCTGTTATTCAATTTCCTAAGTCTCTGCTAATTTTTTTCCCTTTTTTGTCTATCTGTTCTTCTGTCAGTATGGGTTTGATGTTCTATCATCAACTTTACTAATTCATTCCTCTGCTTGTTAAATCTGATTTTGTGTGATTCTAGTGTATTTTCAGTTTCTTCCATTGTGCCTTTCATTACTATAGGATGTGCTATTTTTTATGTGTTTACAAGTTCTTCTGTATATTCACTGAATGTCTTTTGATATCCTTTATCTCTTCCCTCATCTCATTAATTTGATTTAGGATGTTTGATTGGACATCCTTGATTACTTGTTCCACATTCTGGGTTGCCTTCTGATTTTCAGTTTGTTGATTTGACTGGGCAATAACTTCCTGTTTCTTAGTATGGTTTGTAAATTTTTGCTGATGTCTAGACATATGTTTATCTTGATGGGTTTATTCTATTGGTCAGTTTCTCTTTTTTGATTATGTCATTATTTTTGCCTAGCTCTGTGTTAAAGTTCTTCTTTGACACTTGGTTCTTATTACTCTAAATCTTTAGCAATTTTATGTTTAACTTAAAAAATAAAAGAACAAAAATATATGAGAGAGAAAGGAAAAATATATAAAAATTAAAAAAATTTAAAAAAGGAAATAAATACATATATAAAATATAAATAAAATTAAAAAGGAGAAAAGAAAAAATGGGGAAAGATAAAAGTAAAATTAGGATAAATGATAAAATGGAAGAATAGAAAAAGTAAGAGGAGAAGAGAAAGAAGAACAACAGCAAAAAAGAGGAATGGTCTCCTTCTCAGTTCAAAGACTTCTGTCTGGGCTCTTCCCTGTCAGCTGCCCAAGCCCACCAATAAATCACTCCACAGTTCTCTTCTCCATGGGAACCTGGATTAAGAGGAAGGGAAGAAGAAAGAAAGAAGGAAAGAAAGAAAGAAGAAAGAAAGAAAGAAAGAAAGAAAGAAAGAAAGAAAGAAAGAAAGAAAGAAAGAAGGAAGGAAGGAAGGAAGGAAGGAAGGAAGGAAGGAAGGAAGGAAGGAAGGAAGGAAGGAAGGAAGGAAGGAAGGAAAGAAAGAAAGAAAGAAAGAAAGAAAGAAAGAAAGAAAGAGAGAGAGAGAGAAAGAAATAAAGAAGAAAAGAAAAGAGAAAAGAAGAGGAAAGAAGAGAAGAAAAGAAGAAGAGAAAAAGTAGCTCTTTCATCTCAGGCCATTAGTGACCACCTAAGATCCTCCTCAGCAGTGCTATGCCTGCCAGTCACCCCTTGGCCTACGTCTCTGCAGGTAACTCGGTGAAGAAAGGGAGAAGTGAAAAAAAATATATAGAAGAGAAAAAAAAGAGAAGAGAAGAAAATAAAAGAAGAGAAAAGAAGAGAGAAAACTACAGCAAGGCCTTCCTCTCAGGCCAATGGTGACTGGCTAGTCTCCTCCTCATGGATTGCTTAGGCACACCAAACAATTTCCTGTGGCCCTCCTCTCTGCAGGTATGTGAGTGAGGAAAGGGAGGAAAAAATAAACAAATAAATGATCTTCTCTCTCAAGCCTTTATCATCTGGCTAGGTCATTCCTTTCCTGGCCAGATCACACAACTGCTGGCCACTGCTCCCGTGCCCATCTGGACTTTGCTACACTGCCCTACTCACCCTGCTGCCTACCTTTCCTATGGTGCCTGGCTGAGCCCCATCTCCAGCTACCCTATCAAATTGCCCCATGGGCCTGCAGCTTCCCCGATGCCCTGTAAAATTCCCTGCCTTCCGGCAGCTTCCCTACCCCACCATCTTGGATTCCTACAAGAGTTTATTAAATGTATTTTTTACTTTTTTAAAAAGATACTTAGATTACAAAAATCTTACATAAAAATATAGGGGATTCCAATATGCCCCACTCCCTACCACTCCCACATTTTCCCTCATTAACTACATGTTTCATTAGTGTGATACATTTGTTAAAATTGATTAACACATTTTGGAGCATTATCACTAAGCATAGAGTTTAGTTTACATTATAATTTACACTCTTTCCCACACAATTTTGTATATTTTGGCAAGATATGTAATTGCCTGTACCTGTCATTGCAATGTTAATCAGGGCAAATCCCAAGTCCCCAAAATGCCCCATATTACACCTGTTTTCCCTCCCCCTCCCCTAGGAATCTCCAATGGCCACTGCCTCCACATCAATTATATAATTTCTTCCATTACTAGAATCACAGTAAGTCTATAGTAGGACACCCATAAGCATACTTTAGTCCATAGTTTATTCCCCAATCCTAAGAATTCTGGGATGGTAATAATCATTCCACCTCTAATTGAGAAGGGGCTTAGATCCCATAGGGCAGATGGATGGGACTCACTTGCTTGCAGTTGTAGACTGTTTAGGTTCTTTGGTATGGTCACTTCTATAATCATCTCCTTGTTAGTTGTCCTGCGTGTGTCCAATGAACTGGAGAGTAGGTGTTTCACCTCCATTGAGATTCTTGGTGCAGCTGGCACATGGATAGCTCAGAGATTTAGTCTCTTAGACACAAACCTATCAACTCTAGTACTAATTATAAGTCCAAATGCATGGGTCAGAAGAGCCATGTTTAGGAAAAACACAACTGAGAGCAACTCTGTCACATTGGGGAGAATAAATTAAAAGTAGTGCACACTGGAAAAGGTACCAAACTCCTGAGCTATCTGCCCTGACAATAATGTCTGGATGTCTCCAGAGCCCTCATGTGCCCTGCTATTTGAGGTAATATTTACTTTGGCAGACAATGAGATCCTGCTGAGAGTTGCATAAGCATAACCTCTGGTATGAACTCTGGACTCTCTTTGAAGCTTCTTAAACATGTAAGCTCATTTGTATTTACATTTTCCCCATTTTTCCCGTTTGGACAAGTCATTTCTCCAGTTGCATTGCTAGTTGGTCTCTAAGCAATCTTAATGTTAAAGTTAACCCAAACCTTAACTCTAATTATAAGCCTAATTTCCATCCTGAACTTAATCATGAAACCGACACTAGCTCCAAACATAAATTTAACCCTTATCCTAACATACAACACCACCTAATCATAACCCACAATCTAATCTTAATATCAAGTCTAAACCATAGTATAACCCTAACTGACCTTCTAATTCTAGTCCTAACCCTAAACCTAAAAATAATCCAAACCTCAGCCTAACCTTAAGCAGAAACTTAAATCTAATCCTAACCCTAACAAAACAAAATCTTTTGCTTAAACCTAACACTAACCCTAACTGAAAGTCTTATAATCCTAACCATAAGCAAAGCTAACACTAACTCTAAGCTGAACATTAACTCCAAATACCATTCCCATAACCAAATGTCTACAGTAAACCCTAAACCTATCTTTGAATCTAACTACAATGACAACCTAAATTTAACTCTAACCCTGATTTAGCCCAACTGTAACACAATCCCTAATCCTAACTATAATCACACTCTAACACAAGTGGTAACATTAAACTGAACGTTGACCTTAACCCTAACCCCATCTCCAATCCAAAATTTTTATTAGTTTTACTTGTTCACACTCCATACTCACCAAACATATACTCTTCCTTTCCCCTCCTCCCATTCTATGATAAACTCTAAACTACTTTATGTCTGGACTTCCTATTCTTACTAATTTCTAATGAGTAACATCATACAATATTTGTCATATTGTGTCTTGCTTATTTCATTGTGCATACTGTTTTTAAGGTTCTTCCATGGCTTAGGATGTCTCAGAACTTCTTTCTTACTTATGGTCAAATATTCTATTGTGTGTATGTACATTTCATTTATCCATTTATTTGTTGATGTGCACTTGGTTGCTTACACCTTTTTGCTATTGCAAATAATGTCCCTATAAACATTGGAGTAAAAGTATCTGTTTTATACCCTGTTTTCCCTATCTTTGGGTGTATACCTAGTAGTGGGATGGCTGCATCATATGGTAATTCTCTATTTAATTTTTTTGAGGAACTGCCATATTGCTGCTTTCCACAGAAATGCAACATTTTACTTTCTCACAATGCACTAAAATTCCAATTTCTACACATCCTTTCTAACACTGGAATACTTGTTATTTTCCTTCTTTATTTTCTTACATACTAGCCATCTTAGTGTAAGTAACATCTCATGGTTTTGATTTGCATTACTCTAATGACCAATAACATTGAACATCTTTCCATAAGTTGCCCATTTATATATCTTATTTCAAAAAATATCTATTCAAGTAATTTGTCCATTTTTAATAGGGTTATTTGTCTTTTGGTTGTTGTGTTATAAAAGTTATTTATAAATTCTGAATATTAAGCCCTTATCCAATGTTGTTTGTAACTATTTTCTACCAATCTGTAATGCTACTTTCACTTTCTTGACATAATACTTTCATGTACAAAAGTTATTTTATTTTGATAAAGTCAAAATAATCTACTGTTATTTTTGTTGCTTGTGCTTTTGGTGTCATATCTAAGAATACATTACTAAATCCCAGGTCATGAAGATTTGTCCAATGTTATCTCAATGAAGATATTTTGTCTTACAAGAAACCACCCTTTCCGCCACAGACGCTTAACACCCTTCCCTTCTTTGACAACCAATAATTAGATTTTAGTCACAACATATATGATGGGTTTTCTAAGGGAGGAAAGGGAGTTATTCTTCAAAGAAGCTGCAGAAGCTACACAACATGTATCAGCCTCAGACAAGACTATATATGGGACTGTATCTTCAGGGTGGAAAATCAAAGGGTATCAGTTAGATAAGGAAGAATTTATCCATGATAGAGCTTTCTTCCATGATACAGGAGTAAACCCTGGCAAAGACACAGAGATGGTGCTATCATAATGCTAGGATGGCTCTTGGAATCTTGAAGAAAGGATCTCATCAAAATCCTCCCTATAGAATAATGATATCATGTTAGACTAGGTGACCAAGTAGTAATGAGTACCTTGGAGGCCATGGTGCTACAGATTCTGGGAGATAAATCTTGTGATGATCTGGGAAATTGTTTTGAGTCCAGTGGTTGGGTTATATTGAGACATCCCTTCCTAAACTGAGGACAAATTAGCACATTGCATGCCCCCCATTATTAACAAGGGAGTACAATATCTAGTAGACCTCTTTTAAGTTTGGAAGGCAGCAATTTCCACACTCAGCAGCACTGCTTCAATGCTTTTACTAGGTAACCATGTGCCTTTCAGTTTTGACTGTGGCCCTGTAGCAGGTCCAGGCTGTGATGGGAGCAGCACTGCCACTTGAGCCATTCTAGCAAACAGACCTAATGCATTTGAAATTGTTGGCATTGCCTAATAATCTCTTCCTCCATCAGTCCACTAAAATCTTCATTGAAGAGATTTTTCTGAGAAAAATAGAGTTTCATTTCTATATGCAAAGACTGAAATGTGGAGGTGAAACCCCTGAGGCAATGGAGAAGGTAACTTCCCCTGTGCTTTTACCCAAAATCAGGAAATTGCAGATAAAGATGAAAACAAATGGAGAGGGAGGTCCCAGTGGCCCTCTGACTTTAGTGTCTAATTCAATTAAAGAGTTGTTAAAATGATTTATAAATGGCAACAAAATATTAATACTGTTTATAATTATTTTCAAACAATTTACATAGAAAATATAAAGGTACTTCTGAAGTTTTAACCCCACATTCCTGACTAACCAAAAATAGGGACAAAACTGGAATCACAAAATCAGTCATAAAATTATGTTTTGGGGTTTTTCCTACAGGATACAATGGGATATCACTATTTCCCCTTACTTGCCCTGCTCCAACTTCCTTGGTTTCTACCTGCTGGCAGAGCAAAATTTCCAGTGTCTTTGCAGATGCCTGCTGCAGAGTATAGCAAGAACCCCACCATGGCTTTGACACATCCTTCATTACAGTCTTCACACAAGATGGGAACTCAGCCCAGGACAGTCTGGGTCATACACATGAGGTTCTACACTGCAGTAGCATATCTCATTTGATACTCAGTGGGAACAACTTTTAACCATTTATCCTTATGATAAAATTATTTTCAGTAATAATGTTATGACATGAAATATATATAGGACAATGGCCAGAAGAGAATTGCAATAATGATGTTTTTTATTTTTATTTTTTGACTTTGTATTTATAATCATGCCAGTAAATAATTTAGAAGAAAAGTTTCATTCAAAAAAGACAGACTAATAAGACTAAAATTTTAATTATAATAACATACTTTTCATTTTGTAATGAATATTTTCAAACATACAGCAAAGTTAATGGAACTTTAGATTGATTATTTTTATAGACACCACAGAGATTTTACAAATTACATTTTACTATACTTGTTTGATTGCACAACAATCCATGAACCCACTTCTGTATCCATCTATCACACTTAATTTTTGCATACAAATAATTTTTTGTTTTAAAATATTTTCATATTTAAAGAAATGTTGCAAAAATAGTACAAAGAGTTCCCACATGCCACACACCGAGCATCTCATATTATTAATATTTTAAATTGCTATGGTACATTCCTCACAATTAACAAAACAAAATTGATCCTTTATTTTTAATTAAATTCCATGCTTTATTTTGATTTCTTTAGTTTTTACCTAAGGTCTTTTCTCTATTCTGTATCTCATCAAAGATATCCTACTGCATTTAATTGTCTCCTTAGGCTCCTCTGGTCTATGACAATTTTTCAAAATTTCCTTATTTCTGAAGACCTTGAAATTTTCAAGTAGTACTGGTCAGGTATTGTCTGATGTTTTCCTCATGCCTAGTCTGGTGTCATGAGTTTCTAAGAGAAAGGCCCATGTGGCAAAGTGCAATTCTCAAAGCACGCATATCAAGGGTTCATGCTATCAACACAAGTTCCAACTGATGAGTTAAACTTAGTCTACTGGCTGTTAGTGCTTGAAAGTTTTCACATATGTTAATTTTCCAAGTTAATTATTTCCCTCTTTCCCAACTGTACTCAACTGGAAATCATGAAGCATAACCCATTTAACAGGCCCACCTGGTGGTCCAATTACTTCAGGGGGGAGGATCTACATAAATTATTTGGAGTAATCTGCACAGGAGTTTGGTCACTTCCCCACTTATTTATATTATATAGATACATGCATATTTATTTTATTCATTGAGTTTATAATCCTATATTGCTTATTTATTTTCTTCCCCAAATAGTTTTAATTTTGGGAGCTGTTTCCTTTGGCTCTTGTGTCCCTTTGAAATGCCCCTCCCTGTTTTGTTTTTTGAGAAATTCCTTGAGACAATATTAGTAAACTGTACTAAGAAATATGCAGAAAGGATAAAGCCCATGATTCACCTAATAGTGCAAAAATCAATTAATATTATTCACCACAGTAATAAACTAATAACAAACAAAAAAGAAAAATCCATTTAATCATCCTATTAGATACTGCAATACCATTTGTCAAAATTCAACAGTCATTTACTAAAAAAATGCTTAGCAAACTAGCATTCAAAAGAACCTACTCAACTTGATAAAAAGTTTCTATAAAAATATAATACTAAAGATAAATTATTTCATGTTTTCCTTCTAATTTTAGAAAAAAGGCAAGGATGTCTTCTCTTGCCATTTTTATTCACATTATCCTGGAGGACCAGGCTAGTGCAGTAAGATCATAAAAGGAGAGAGAGAGAGATACAGAGAGACAGAGGCAGAGAGAAACAGAGACACACAGAGAGGAAATATATAGCAGTAATCTATCTCTCTTCATTTATAATAGTATTGTTTACATAGAAAATCACCTGAATCATCATCATCAGCAATAGTGCATTACAACTATTAAGTGACTTTAACAGGGTCTTATAATACAAAGTCAACATAAAAATTCAAGGATATTTGTTTATATTAGCGAGAAATTATTTGTTTTTAATTTTTTAAAAACTCTTTCTCTATACCTTAAAATATGCAAGAGGCAAAATGAAAAAAAATGAAAGTGTGAAATGTCTGTATACTAAATCTTATTAAAAAAATACTGGGTAAAATTAAAGAAGGCTTAAAAAATGGAAAGATATACTATATTCATGGTTGAGAAGGCTCATTATTGATAAGATATTAGTTCTCATCAAAATAATATTTCATTTCTACACAATCACAAAAAATTCCACAATGATGTTTTGTAAAAGTTGACAAAATTATTCTCAAATTTATTTGGAAATGCAAATTATCTAGAACAGCCAAAAGACGTTGAAAACTGGATCAATGGTGGAGGATTTTAATAATTGACTTTCAAGATTTCTATAAAGCTATGATAAATAAGATTTATGGAATGTGCATAATAAGACAATTAGATAGATTTAACAGGGTAAAAAATCCAGATATAGAACTATGTAGTCTGTTGATTTTTTTAAAAAGCATGAAAACAATTCAGAGGGGAAAGTATGCTGGAACAACTTGATATAACATGGAAAAATACCAACTGATACCTACTATAGACCATGAATAAACTGAGTGTGAGATAGATAGACTTAAACATAAATGTTGAATATACAGCTTTGATTTTATATTAAATATAAAGATGACTAATTAAGCATAATCAAAATCATATTTTCATATAGTTTTCTTATATTTAAACCCATCATTATTATTTCATTTTCCTATTAATTGTATTTGGCTATTTTATTGACTTCATTTTTGAAGAAGCATCGGATCACAAAATGGTTACAAGTGGGTCATGGGAAGATTATTGGTATGGGCTGTCAGTGATGGGGGATACATGGGAGGAAGTTCACCTGGAAATACATATAAGTATATAAATGTGTTCAAATGTTCATAAGACATTGTCACAGGGGGAAGAGATTCACACAATAACTGAAAGAATATTGAATTCCCATTCTGGAGAACTCTGTAATGTTCTCTAATGTAGCAGCAAGTGACTGCCAAATGCAATAAAATTGACTGACAAAGGAGGTTTGTCCATTGATGGGATCTTAACATTGATGATTATGCTTGTGGTCCTTTGCACTTGAAATTGAAACTTAGCCTAGTGTTGTGGTGCGCCTAAGTGTTGCCTCCTGAGAGCCTCTTTGTTGTTCAAATGTGGCCTCTCTCTAAGCTAAACTTTGCATATAAATGCATTACCTTCCCCACAGTGTGGGACATGACTCCTGGGGATGAGCTTCCCTGGCACCCTGAGATTACTACCAAACACCAACTAGCAATACAACTGGAAAAATACATCAAACAAAAGGGGGGAAAGATAAAGACCAATGGGTTTATATGGCTAAGAGACTTCAAAGTGAGTCAGGAGATCATTCCAGAGGGAATGATTATACAAACCACAGAAGGCTCTCATAGACAGCCAAAGTGGATACTACCCCAAATAGGGAGGCTCCTGAAGGCTCTGGAGAGACCCAAGTCCTATGGTCAGGGCAGATAGCTCCAGAGTTTTGTGCCTTGCCAGTGGGCCCTACTTTCTTGCTTGTGCTCCTGAAAGTGACAAAGTTGGGCTCAGTTATGGCTTCCCTAAACATGGCTCATCTGTCCCTTCTATTTGAACCTATATTTTTGCAGGAGTTGGTAGGTGTACATCGAATAGACTTGAATCATTGTGCTGTCCATGTGCCAGCTGGGCCCTGAGCTTCAGTGCATTTGCAACACCTACACTCCAGTTCATTGGACTCAGCCAGGACAACTAACAAGGAAGTGAAGATTGACAACCACCATACCAAGGAAATGAGAGAGCCTACAAATGCAAGCAAGAGAATCCCAACCATTGGCTGTATGGGATTAAAACCCCCTCTCAATTAGGGGTGGAGTGGACATTACCATCCCAGAATCCTCAGGATTATGGAATGTACTATGGACTAGAGTGGACTTAATGGTATTCTACAATAAACTTGTGATTCTACCAATAGAAGAAATTACAGCATTGATGTGGAGACAGTGGCTACTGGAGGCTCTGGGAGCAGGGGGAAGGAAAGACAGGTGTAGTGCAGGTTTTTTTGGGGGGGACTTGGGAATCATCCTGAATGGCATTGGAATGACAGATATAGGTCATTATATATCTTCCCATAGCCTGCAGAATTGTGTAAGAAAAAGTGTAAACTACAATGTGAACTATGGTCCATGTTCAATGGCAATGCCCCAAGATGTGTTTATCAATTGCAATGAATGTTCCACACTAATAAAGGATGTTGTTTATGTGGGAGGGTGTTGGAGGTGTAGGGCATGGGGCATATGGGAATACTTATTTTTTTTTTTTATGTAACATCTGTGTAATCTAAGTATCTTTAAAAATAAAAAAAAAAAATTAAATAAAATATCATATCTTCTGTTTATCAAAATATACCTTAAAGATAATTAATACACAAGCCAATGATTGGAATAAAATATTCACAAAACGTATATAACAAAGCACTTAGGGTGCCTAAGTGTTACCTCCTTAGAGCCTCCTTTTTCCTCAAATGTGGCCTCTCTCTAAGCCAAACTCAGCATGTAAGTGCATTACCTTCCCCCAAGAGTGGGAAAGGAATCCCAAAGATGAGCCTCCCTTGCACCGATGGATTACTACCAAGCATAAACTAGCAATGCAACTGGAAAAAGACATTGACCAAAAGGGTTAAGGGTAAAGACAAATGAATTTATATGGCTAGGAGACTTCAAAGTGAGTTGGGAGGTCATTCCAGAGATTACACTTGTGCATGTCTCAGCAGTTTCTCAGTGACTGCCAAAGTAAATACTACCTCAAAGAGCAGGGATTATGAGAGCTCTGGATATATCCAGACACTGTTGTCAGGGTAGATGGTTCAGGAGTTTGGTGCCTTGCCAGTGGGCACTATTTCGGAATATATGCTCCCCAGTGTGACAGAGTTAGACTCAGTTGTGTTTTCCCCAAACATGGCTCTTCTGCCCCTTCTATTTTAACCTATAATTAGTACTAGAGTTGATAAGTGTATTTCCAATAGACTAAAATCTGTGGGCCATCCATGTGCCAGCTGGGCCAAGAATCTCAACAGAGTTGCAACACTTTCTCTCCAGTTCTTGGACTCACCCAGGACAACTAACAGATGATGCTAGACAATGACCATCTCAAGGAACTTGAGAGAAAGTGAATTCCATCCATCTACCCTATGGGATTTGAGGCCCTCTCAATTAGAGGTGGAGTGGACATTACCATCCCAGAAACCTCAGAATTTGGGAATGAACTATGGACTAAAATAGACTTACTTTTATATTACTATAGACTTATCGTGATTCTAATAATGGAGACATTATGCCATTGATATGGAGGTAGTGGCCACTGGAACTTCTGAGGATAGGAAGAGGGAAAAACAGGTGTGATATAGGGGTGTTTTGGGGACTTGGGGATTGGCTTGAATGACATTACAGTGACAGATAAAAGCCTTTACATATTTTTCCATAACGTACAAAATTGTGCAGGAGAAAGTAAACTACAATGCAAACTATAATCCATGCTTTGTGGAAATACTTCAAAATGTTTTCAGCAATTGTAACAAGTATATTACACTAATGAAGGATATGTGGGAAAATATGGGAGGTGTAGGGAGTGGGGCATATGTCAATTCCATATGCTTTTATGTAACATTTATGTAATCTAAGCATTTTTTTAAAAAATAGAAAAGGAAAATTTTTTAAAAAGATTATGCTTAGGGTTATGGGTAATGTTAAGCTCAGTGTTTTATATACAATTTGTGGTTGTTTATGGTTTTGTTCACTAAAGAGTTAGGATTGGGGACAGTATATGGTGGGGGTTAGGTTTAAGGTTAAGGATAATATTGTTTAGTTAGAGTAGGGTTAAGTTAAAAATAAATTAAGCATTGACTTTAAAGGACGGTTTGAAGTTTCTTGTGTTTTTAAATTGAAACTAATTTGTTATTCCCTTCTTATTGTTTTTTAAATTAAAAAAAAACATTCAAGCTTTTTAAAATTGAAGATTATCATACATACATGAACATTCATAATCAATAAATGTATAATAAATGTTATGAAATTACAAAAAAAAAACATGCATATCACCATAGAGGGCTCCCAAACATTACCTCACCACCAACTACTTGCATTGTTGTGAAACAATTATTAGGCACTATGAAAGAGAAGCACCAAAACATTTCTGACTATGGCCAGTATCTTACATTTGGTGTATTTTTCTACCAATGTACCTGGTTATTGACACCCTGTGTTAGTATTATATACTTGCTATCATTCATGAGAGAATGTTATCATATTTGTTTGTTTAACCACAGTCCATCTTCTACCACAGGATTCATTGTGTTATGCAGTCCCATGCTTTGCACTATTCACTCAAAGTGTACACTCAGGAGCTATCATATTCATCACAAAGTTGTGCTATCACCTAAGTCAATTTTAGAAGATTTTCATTACTCCAAAAGGAAATATCCTAAACCCCCTTATAACTCTATAATGTTGTATATATTTGATATAATATCTTCTTTTCCATTGCTTCAAAAAATTACAATATTACTATTTTAAAAATTTTAATATTTGGTGGGCAACATGGGAATCCGAGTGGGTTCCGTATAATATTTTAGGTAATCTAAGCACCTCTTAAAATATATGTATATATATATATATAAAATAACATTTTTGTAAGCAAATACACATATATGCATATATATTTATATATCATTTTACAAATGTTTGTATGTATTGTGAGAATTTTGATTTTTACCCATAATAAAAAAAAAAAAAAAAAAAAAAAAGGTACTTAGATTACATGGTACACAAAAAATATAGAGATTCCTGTGTGCCCCACTCCCCACACCTCCCACACCGTCTCACATAAACAACATCCTTCATTAGTTTGACACATTTATTGGAATTGATAAACACATCCTGGGGCATTGCCACTGAGCATAGTTCACATTGTAGTCTACACTCTCTCCCACACAGTTCTGCATGTTAAGGGATAATATAAAATGGCCTATATCTGTCATTGCAGTGTCATTCAGGACGATTCCCAGGTCCCAAAAAATTGCTTGTATTACAACTCTTTTTCCCTCTCCCTGCTCCCAGATTCTCCAGTGGCCGCTGGCTCCACATCAATGATGTAATTTCTTCCATTGCTACAATAACAATATGCTTACAGTAGAATACCAGTAAGTCCACTCTAGTTCATAGTTCTTTCCTCAATCCTAGGGATTTTAGGATGGTGATGTCCACTCCACCTCTAATTGAGAGGGGGATTTGATCCCATACAGCCAAAGGATGGAACTCTCTTGCTTGCATTTGTAGGCTTTCTCATTTCCTTGGTAAGGTGGTTGTCAATCCTCACCTCCATGTTAGTTGTCCTGAGTGAGTCCAATGAACTAGAGTGTTAGTGTTGCAACTCTGCTGAGGCTCCAGGCACAGCTGGCCCATTGACAGCTTAAGGATTGCAGACTCTTGGATGTACACCTTCAAACTGCAGCACCAAGAATAGGTTTAAATAAAAAGGACAGAGGAGCCATGTTCAGGGAAACCATGTTGAGTCTAACTCTGTCACTCTCATGAGCACAAACACCAAAGTAGGGCCCACTGGCAAGGCACCAAACTCTGGAAATACCTGTCCTGATCATAGGAACTAGCTGTCTCTAGAGGCCTCAGGAGCCCCCTTATTTGGCATAGTATCCACTTTGGCAATCTATGAGATCCTGCTAAGATGTAAATGAGTGTTACCTCTGGGAAGAACACCCGAATCTCTTTGAAGTCTCTTATACATATAAACTCATTTTTCTTTACCTTTTTTCCCTTTTACTTGAGGTCCTTTTCCCGTTGCTTTTCTAGTCAGTGCTTTGTAGTAATCCCTTGGTGTCATGGAGGTTAATCGCCAGGAGTCATGTTCCACACTCGGGGGGAGTTAATACCTTTATACGTTGAGTTTGGCTTAGAGAGAGGCCACATTTGAGCAACAAGGAGGCTCTCAGGAGGAAAATCCTAGGCACACTGAAGCACTAGGCTAAGAATCAATTTCAATTTCAAAGGCTCATAAGCATAGTCATCAATATCAAGAGCCCATCAATGGATCATCCTCCTTCACCAATCATTGCTCCTACACTTGGGAGACTGTTCCTGCTCCAATAGAGAATGTGGCAGAGCTTTCCATGATGGAAATTCAATATTCTTTCGGTTATTGTGTGAGTCACCACACTCTATGGCCATGCCCCATGAACATTTGAACATCCATATTTCTTATATGTATGCCCAGATTAACTTCCTCCCATGTATCCCCTATCACTGACACCCCACACCAGTGATCTTCCCCTGCCCCAGTTTAACCCTTCTGTAATCCAAATGAAGTCAATAAAATAGCCAAATATAATAAGAAAATGAAATAATAATGATACATTGAAATGTAAGAAATAATGTATATAAACATTTTTAAAAACTAAAAATAAAATAAAGTTGAAAGTTTGAGATATTAAAAATAATGGAAAATATTAAATTTTTTTTCATATTTTGCCTTTCATAACTCTAATATTTGCTGTCGTATATGTATAGTGACATTTTCTTCCATTTATTCCCCTGTATCTTACATTTTTCATTTTGTTTTCAAAGAATTTTTAGGTCACAGTGAGTCACCTACAGAATACAGGGAACTTCCATATACCCAAGATCCTCCCCATTTTCTCCCCTTGGCGTGCATATAAAACATTTTTAAATGGGATGGTACCTTTGTTACAACTGATATAAAAATAGTGAAACATAGCTACTAACCATGGTTAATTATTTACATTATGATTTATATTTTAGACCATACATTTTTAAAATTTTGATGATATTTAACATGGCCTTTTTCCATCATTGAAAGAACACTTCCATTTCCCCCTAATTACCCTCTATTCAAACTATTCTATTCTTCGCTTCAACTCCATTCAGGGCCTATGGTCACCCCCCAGCTTGACTCCTCAGATGACAAGATTCCCAGTTACTTGCAACAATACTGAGGTCTTGACACACTGGTTTGTCCTCCCTTATTAGGAACACCCATGCTCTTGAGAATCTCCTGCCCTTTTGTTAGTGAATATAACAGTCCTCCCCAGGATGGGAGTCCAACTCTTTCCTGCTCATTGTGTGGGTCCCCACAACACATTATGACAAAATGATCACTCACTCTCTAGAAGCCTGTTCCTCTCCAACACTTATAGTCCTCTGTTTTTGTTAATAGCCAACAGTCTAATGGGTGTAAGATGGTATCTCACTGTAGTTTTGAATTTACTATAATCCATTTGTTATATTAGTTGTAATTTTCCCATGTATCACCATATTCTTAAAACTTTTTAAAAGAGCATTCTTATACTATTAACCACAATCTTCATTCACCATCAAAATTACTATGTTATACAGTCTGTACATTATTTCTTTCAGTTGAAATATTACACCCACAGACTTCTTTCAGCTACAATTACATTTATAAATCATCAGTGTTAGTTACACTAACTGTAATGTATTACCATCAATTCTATTCATTTCCACACATTACCAATAAACCTTATTAAAAATTCTACATATATTAAGCATCAGCTCCCATTCTCAACATTCTACTTCCTAGTAATCTATTATAACAGTTTGAGATTATTTCTGAATCCCAGAAAGAGAAAGATTACAACTTTAGATTAGTTGTAAACTACTCTCTTCTGGGTGTGATACCTTTTGATTGTATTAAATTCAAATGTTTTAAATTTACTTGATAAAATCAATTTAGGGCTTTTGATTTGACCACATCAGTAGGGTGTGACAAAGGTTGAGTCTCCAAACCCTTTGTAGGTTGATATAAATGGGCACTCATTCAAGAAGACGTGAGAAGAGAGAGATTGAGTTTTGTTGTGTTTGACCCTGGGGCCCCTGGGAGAGGTGAGCCATTCTGATAGTTCGCAGCTGAAGAGAACAGAGCAGCTGAACAGCTGAGAAGGCCCAGAAAGAAATGAACCCTATGTCAGAGACTGACAAAGGAAACCCTGAGAGACCAGGCAGACATCACTAGCAACCATTTTCCTTCGATACATGGCAAGGGACTTTGGTGAGAAAGCAACCTGAATTGGACTCTTTAAGGCCTTGTAAGTGTAAACTTCTACCCCTAATAAATACCCTTAATAAAAGCCAACAGATTTCTTGTACTTTGCATCAGCACCCCTTTGGCAGACTAATACACTGATACTCTAGATTTTAACTCTGAGTTTATTCACTTTACTTCGTATTAGCATGATTATACAAATTTGTCCTTTTGCGCTTCGTTTATCTAACACAGCATAATGTCTTCAAGGTTCATCCATGTTGTTATATGGACCCCAATTTCATTTCTTTTTACAACTGAAAAGTATTTCATTGTATGTATATACCACATTTTAAAAATCCACTCATCAGCTGATGGACACTTGTGTTGTTTCCATATTTTAGCAACTGTGAATAATGCTGCTATGAACATTGATGTGCATATGTCAGTTCATATCCTTGCTTTCATTTCTTCTGAATATATTCCTCATAAAGTGATTGCTTGATCATACAGCAATTTTATATTTAGTTTCTTGAGGAAACACCAAGCTGTCTACT
Organism: Tolypeutes matacus; assembly: GCA_026826555.1. Taxonomy (NCBI): domain Eukaryota; kingdom Metazoa; phylum Chordata; class Mammalia; order Cingulata; family Chlamyphoridae; genus Tolypeutes; species Tolypeutes matacus. The sequence goes on from JAKSZT010000663.1 coordinate 1,883,839, forward strand.
ACAAAGGCTGCATCATTCTACTTTCCCACCAACAGTGAAGGAGTGTTGCTATTTCTCAACATCATCTCCATCACTTATAGTTTTCTGGTTTTTAAATAATGGACATTTTGTGTGTTGTGAAATGATATCTCAGTGTAGATTTGATCTGCATTTCCCTAATACATAATGATGTTGAGCATTTTATTCATGTGCTTTCTGTTCATTTGTATTTCCTTTTCAGAGAATTGTCTAAGTCTTTTGCCCATTTATTTTATTTATTTTTATTTTTTAACATATTTTTATTACAGAATTTGTGAACTTATAAAACAGTCATGTGCATGTGTGGAATCCCCATACAACATACCTTCACCAACACACCACATTATTGTGGAACATTTGTTACAGATTCTGAGATAAGATCAGATAACTCTGGTCCATAGCATAGATTTGGCATATTTTTTCCGTACACTTCTATTAACACATCTTGGTCATTGATGCAAGAATATTACAGTATTGCCTTTGACTATAGTCCATAGATTACATTAACTGTATTTTTCCCATGCTTCTCCAAATTCTTACCACCCTGCCATAGTGACATACATCCATTTTGTTCACAGGATATTCTTGCATTTGTACTATTAACCACAATTCTCACCCACCTCTGGGTTCACTGTGTTATTCAGTCTGTAGATTATTCTCCAGCTTTCTTTCCATTGACATTTACATCCCTAGACTACCCTTTTCACCCACAATCCCATTTATAAACAACCTGCTACTATTTGTAATATGTTATCATCAACTCTATCCATTTACACATTTTTACAGACAAGTTAAAACTTCTACATATAATAAGCATCAGTACTCCTTCTCAGCCCTCCTCTTTTCTCCTAATTTCCTATACTCTATGTTTTAACACCATGCAATTATTTTTGAAATTTCTTTCATATTAGCGAAACCATGCAATATTTGTCCTTTTGTGTCTGGTTAATTCACTTTGCATAATGTCTTTAAGATTCATCCATGTTTTCCTGTGTGCCTCAATTTCATTTCTTCTTACTGCAGCATTGATTCCATCATATGTATATAAAATATTTTGTTTTTCAATTCATTAGTCAATGGGCACTTGAATTGTTTCCTACTATTGGCAATTGTGAATAATGCCACTATGAACATCATAGTGCAGTTGTCTGTTCTTCTCACAGTTTTCAGTTCTTATGGATATATCCTTAGGAGAGGAATTGATGGATCATATGGCACTTCTATAATTAGCTTCTGGAGGATATATTTCCAAATATTTTCTTCCATTGAGTGGGTTGCCTTTCCACCTCTTGACAAAATCCTTTGATGCATAAAATTGTTTAGGTTTGAGTAGGTACCATTTATCTAATTTTTCTTTTGTTGCCCATTGTTTGGGTATAAGATTTAATAAACCACCACCTACCAAAAGAGATTGGAGATGATTCCTTATATTTTCTTCTAAGAGTTTTATGGTTGTAGATTTTATATTTAGTTCTTTGATCCATTTTGAGTTAATTTTTGTATAAGGTGTAAGATAGGGGTCCTCCTTTCTTTTGGATATGGATAGCCAGTTCTCTCAACACCATTTGCTGAATAGATGGTCTTGATTTTCCTGGGATCTCTCTTGCAGACTCAGGCTTAGAATCGTTTTGTCCAACTCCTGGGATTCTGCCAAGAGTGACTCTTCCCTTTATCTAGAAGAGAAATAAGAGACCATTTGGTGAAGCAGTGTGGGTCTTTTGACAGGCAACAGGGTTCAAGGGGCACAGGTCCCCCATTTCTGTGAAGAATAAAGCCTCATTCATGGCCTGGTAGTAAGGAGGAGGAGAAGACAAATGTCTGAAGTCGTCATTATTTCTGTGTGTACTATTCACTTCTTACTTAAAATGTAATTGCCTTTAAAAGATTTATTAGGAAAGTGGATGTGGCTCAAGTGGTTGGTCATCTGTCTACTATATTGAAGGACCTAAGTTTAATCCCTGGGACCTCCTGGAGAAAAAGAAAAAAGGTTATTAGCTTTATCTGAAAGTAAAACATTTCAGCCATGATCAAAAAGGAAAAATATGTTGGATAGAATATTAGTCAGACTCTTTAGTTGAATATGGTAAGAAGACATTCATAATTGCTTTAACCAAAATAGGGAGCTCATGTTGTAATATTGGGGATCTACAGGAGTGAAGCACTGCCAGAGTCAGCCTTCCCTGAGTCCATACATCTGAACCAGGGCAATACCATGCCCAGGAAGGAGTCTGTGTCCTATCTGTGAATCAAAAAAGGCCTCGGAGTCTCTGTAGGCAGTTTCCATCTTCTTAGCTTTCTCCTCTGGTGGGCATATAGCTGCTAGCATCTCTAGTCTATATTCTTAAAATAAGGTTTAAAAACAGAAGCTTCTGAGTTGTGTGTAGCTGGCCTCAAGGGACAGTATTTTGTAACCTACACACATCATGATCTCCCATTTTTAAAAAATGTTATTGCCAATTCAAAGAAATGATGACTAGTTTCTTAGAAAAGCTCTTACTAAAAAAAGCCAATGAACCACAGCTGAATTTTGTGTGTTAATAATGTACCCCACAACATTTATGAAAGCCTGTATTAGCTCTGATTGGTTTCCTGTCAATTCTTTGGGATTTTCAACATTTAAGATAATGCCTTCTGTGAATAGACATAGTTTTACTTCTTCCTTTAAAATTTGGATGCCTTTTATTTCTTTTTCTTTTATAATTTCTCTCAGTAGAACTTCTTGTACAATGTTGAACAGTACTGGTGAGAGCAGACATTCTTGTCTTGTACTCAATATTAGGGGGGAGACTTTCAGTCTTTCAGCATTGACATCAATTAACATTGACTGATTTTATTAAGTTGAACCATCAATACATTTCTGGGAAAAATCTTCTTGGTCATGCTCTTGGTCAATATGCTGTTAAATTCAGTTTGCCAGTATTCTGTTGAGGATTTTTTAAAATATATTTTATAATTTACTGAAGTATATCACACATACATAAACATACATAAACAATAATTGCCTAGTAATAGTTGTGAACTTCCAAAACAAACATGCATCACATCATACAGAGACAGCATACTTCATCCTACCAACAATACCTTACATTGTTGTGAAAATTTTTAACTAATGATTAAAGTGAATCCTACAAAAATATTACTAGCACCCTAAGTATCTTACATTTGGTGTATCTTTCCCACAAACCACAGTATTATTATAATTATTTTTATATCATTTATATATAAACATACATAAATATTAAGTGTATAGTAAAAGTTGAGAAATTACAAAGCAAACATGTCTAACATCATGCAGGGGTCCCATACACATTAACCCACTACCAACACCTTGCATTGTTGTGAGACATTTGTTACAAATGATGAAAGAATATCATCAAAATATTACTAGAAAGTGTAGTCCTTATCTTACATTTGGTGTATTTACCCAACCCACACTATTATTATTTTTAAGTATATTTTTATGACAGAATTGTTAAACTTATAAGACTATCCCACACATGTGCACGATTCCCATACAACACACCTTCATCAACACACCACACCAAAGTGGAACATTTGTTATAGATTATGAGATAATATCATCAGACTATTACCAGGCCATAGTGTATATCTGGCACAAGTTTTTCCATACTCCACCATTATCAACACAGTACATCTTTGGCTTAGATGTCTGAATATTACATTATCACTGTTGACCAGACTCCAATTGTCACTCCAATTGTATTTTTCCCATGCTTCTCCACATTTCCACCACCCTGCAAAAGTGATGTACAACTGTTCTAGCTCACAAATGACACTCTTGCATCTGTCCCATCAACCACAATTGTCATCCACCTGGGTTTACTGTGCTATTCAGTCCCTAGATTATTCTCTAGCTTTCATTCAATTGGTATTTACATCCCTAGACTACCCTTTTCAGTCACAATCTGATTTATAAACCAGCTGTTACTCACTATAATGTGTTACCATCAACTCTGTAAATCTCCACACTTTTCCAATAAAGATGATTAAATTTTCTACATACATTAAACATCTGTAGTCCATCTCAGTCCTCCTCTTATCTCCTTTAAGAATCCATCACCTACCACCAGGTCTTGAAGATATTTTCTTACATTTTTTTTAGGAGCTTTACAGTTCTTACTTTTACATTTAGTTTTTTTATCCATTTTAAGTTAATTTTTGTATAAGATATGTGATAGGGGTCCTCTTTCCTTCTTTTGGTTATGGATATCAAGTTCTCTCAGCACTATTTGTTGAATGGACTGTTCTGTCTGAGCTGATTGGGTATGACAGGCTTGTCAAATATCACTTGACCATAGATGTGAGGGTCTGTTTCTTAACCATCAATTTGGTTCCATTGGCCTATGTGTCTGTCTTTATGACAGTAACAAGCAGTTTTTACCACATTAGTGAGGTAATATAATTTAAAGTCTGGAAGTGAGAGTCCTCCAACTTCATTTTTGTTTTTAATAGTTTTCTGGCTATTCAGGACTCCTTACCTTTTCAAATATATTTGATCATTATGTTTTCCATTTATTTAAAAAATGCTGGTGCAATTTTTATTGGGATTGCATGGAATTTGTATATCAATTTGGGTAGAATTGACATCTTATTGATATTTAGTCTTCCAATCTGTGAGCATGGAATGATTTTCCAATTATTTAGGTTATTTTTTATTTCTTTTAACAATGAGCTGTAGTTTTCTGAATACAAGTGCTTTACATCCTTGGTTAAATTTAATTCTAAATATTCTATTCTTTAAGTGGCTATTGTAAGTGGAATGTTTTTTTTTTCATGACTTCCTCCTCATATTGAACTTTGCTAGTATCTTTTAAAAGTCTATTTTATCTAATATAAGTATAGGTACTCCAGCTTTGTTTTGTTGTTGTTGTTATTGTTTGTTGGTTTTTTTTTTTTTGGTTACTGAATGAGTGGAATACCTTTCTCAAGCCTTTCACTTTCAATCTATTGGTTTCTTTGGATCTAAGGTAAGTCTCTTGCAAACAGCATCTAGGTGGCTTTTATTTTCTTATCCTTTCTGCCAGTGTGATTTTTGATTGGGGAATTAAATCCATTAACAGTCAATGTTATTACTGTAAAGTCAGGTCTTATTTCACCCATTTTGACCTTTAGGTTTTATCTGCCATATTTCTTTTCACCACACCCTTGAGACTTTTAGTTACTTTTACTGATATAATCCATATTACTAAACTGTCTTCCAAGCTTCTCTCTCCTGTCTTTTCTTTTCAGAATATAGTACACCCTTTATTTTTTCCTGCAAAGCTGGTCTCTTGGTTTCATATTTATCTGTGAATATTCTAAACTCACCCTCATTTTTGAAAAACAATCTTGCTGGATATAAGATTCTTGGCTGGAGGTTTTTTTTTCTTGCAGCATCTTAAATATATCATACCACTGTCTTCTTGTTTCCATGGTTTCTGATGAGAAATTGGGACTTAATCTAATTGGGTAACCTTTATATGTTATGCATTGCTTTTCTCTTTGTGCTTTCAGAATTCTCTTTTTCTTTGGCATTTGACATTCTGATTAGTATGTGTTTTGGAGTTCTGTTTGGATTTATTTAGATGGGAATATATTGTTCTTCTTGGATATGGATATCCATAGCCTTCAATAGGGTTGGGAAATTTTCTTCCATTATTTCTTCAAATATTGCTTCTGCCCTTTTTTCCCTATTCTTCTCCTTCTGGGACACCCATGACCCATATGTTTACACATCTCTTGCTGTCATTTATTCCCCTGAGACCTTGTTCAATTCTTTCCATTCTTTTCTTCATCAGTTCTTTTGTATGTTCACCTTCCAAGGCCATTTCTTCAAGCTTACCAATCCTTTATTCTGCCTCCTCAAATCTGCTATTATATGATTCTAGTGTATTTATAACTTCTTGTTCTGTGCCTTTCATTCCCAAAAGATCTGCTATTTTTCTATGTATGCTTTCAATTTTTTCTTTGTGCTCATCCAGTGTCTCCTTCATATCCTTAATCTCTTTAGCCATCTCACTGAATTTATTAAAGAGATTTTTTTGAACATCTATGATTACTTGTCTAACTCCTTTATGTCATCTGGAGATTTACCTCATTCCTTTAACTGGGCCATATCTTCCTGTTTCTTGGTATGTTTTTAAATTTTTGGTTGGCATCTTGGCATATGGATAACTAGATGTATTTATTATGGGTACAGTTTCTCTCTTTAGTTTAGGGCTTTCTTACCCTTTATCCCTGACTGGTTGTGTAGTAGAAGACAAGGATGTAGTTGATGTTGTAAGCTGTGGAGGCTCAAGCTCACTTCATTTCACAAAGGAAAGATAAAGCTTCTCCTGACTTTCTGTTTTTCCAGTGGTAGGGTCATATCCATTGATGTGTGTAATAATCCAAGTCATTCATGCCTAAACTCTAGTTGCTAAGAAAGACTGATTAAGCTTTTTACCCCTTCCTCCCCTGACTGGGACAGGAATGGAGCTGCAGGTGTGGACAGTAGTCTATGTCATGTCGGTCCAAAATGACTGCAGTTACTCTGGTAGATTTCTGGCTATTCAGACTGTACCAGCTGAATATACCTGCAATTAACCAGAGAGGCTGGTGCAGGGTCTGCCAGCCTCCTCCCTGCTGGAGGTCTGGCTGAAGCCTAGGCTAGGACTGCAGGTTGATCTGGGTGAAATAAACCAGTCCCTACTATCACTGTGATTTTCAATCAGTCCACCTTCCCCTCATGCCGGGAATGGCATCAAAATGGCAGCTACCCACTCTTTCTGACCCCAAGAGTTTCAAACTTTAGCTGTTCTTAGGGCTATACTTCAACCCGTCAAATTTACTAAACAGTAGCTGAAGTCAGTGGCCAACTGTCTCTCCCTTTCTTGTTTTTGGGAAATGGATCATCCAACACCAGCCACAGAACAGCTCCCAAGGTGGCTTGTGCCACCATAGTCGAATGATCACCAACCTCCATGGTGTGGCCTGTATTTTCTGAGAGAGGCAGGCACAATTTCCCCCAGGTTCCTGACTGCTGGAAGTGGGACTGGGGCTTAAGCTAGAGCTGTAATCAATCTGGATGAAAGGAAGCTGGTCCCTACCATCATTTTATCTTTCAGTCAGCCCTGCTTCCCCTCATGTTGGGGGAAGAGTTAAAATTGTGGCTACCAGCCTCTTTCTAATTTGTACATATCCAAACTTTAGCCATTCTTGCTTTATACTTTAGCCAATCAAGTTTCCTAATCATTAGCTCATGTTGGTGCCCAGTCATCTCTTCCTCCCTCATTTTTGGAAAGTGGAGTGGCCAATTCCAGCAGCTTGTACCACCAGTGAAGGATAGGCACCAGCTTTCCCAGCATGGAGTGCTCAAATTATGAATGTTCTCAGCAGATGGGCAGTCTCCTCCTTCCATTCTTTCAAGGATGTTGCAGGATGTGCTTCTTGTCTCCTGGAGCCCTGAAACAAGTGTTTTAGGTAGCTCTGGGTGATTACTAACTGTCTTGTAGCACAAGCTGACACTAGGAACTCCTTACTTTGCTGCCATCTTGCTGGTTGTCTTATTGTTTAGGATTTTTACCCTTATTTCATAAGGGTAATTGGTTTCAAATTTTCTGATCCTATGCTATCTTTACTTGACTTTGGTAACAGTGTAAACCTAGCTTCTTGGAATAAGTTAGGGATTGCTTTCCCTCTTTATAGTTTTGGAAGAATTTGAGAAGAGTTGGTAATTCTTTGAGTGTTTGGTAGAATTCACCAGTCAAGCCACCTGGTCTTGAGCATTTGTTTTTGACTAATGAGTCAAACTCTTTACTTCTTATAGCTTTGTTGAGATTTTCTATTTTTCTTGAGTCACTTTGAGATATTTGTGTATTTCTAGAAATATGTCCATTTCACCTTGATTATCTAATTTGTTGGCAATTAATTGTTCATAATATTACTTTATAATTCTCTTTTTTTCTCCAAGATCAATAAAAATGTCCCCAATTTGAATTTTAATTTTAGTTATTTGTGTCAGAGACTTAGATAACCAAGTTTATTTTCCAGACTCTTGTTCATGACCAACTTGCAATGGTTTCTAATAACTCACCCCCTTATATTATTCTCAAGGTGGTTTTAAAATACTGCCACTATATACACAGGAAAGTTTCTTCAATGGGTTTCATAATCTATTAACTTCTTTCATTTATTAATTCATTTGACACAAAATGCAAATATCTACCATAGATGAGGATTTAGGGGAAGTACTGATATATATTGTCAAATCAGTAATGGTGGTATAAAAGTCTATTTTACTTTTTCTAGATCAAGCTATGAGCATCACTTCTCACATGCCACTAACTGCTTCTTCTCTTCTCCTGACTACCTTGAAATCAACCTTACAGGTATTGAGCTGCAGAGTAAAACAATTGTATATGAATGGGAAAATAAGAAAAAAGACAACTTCAGATCCTAACTATTCTAAATATCAAACTTACCCTGAACTCTTCCTTCTCTCTCCCTCTCACCCCTGCTATCCAGGAGCCTGAGAAGTTCTTACCTGGGTATTTCCTTACATTCTTCCTCACTCCTAGTCCTTACAGACTCCAAGAGGCCTAATTACTGCAACGGAAACCATTCCAAATGAAGTGGTACTAATCACAACCTCAGAAAATCCCTCACCCATCTCTGTGGAATGGAACCATGCTAAGTGCAACCTCATTAAATCCCTCATCCATCCCACTGATTAACCTCCATTACTGACTTTCACAGCTTTTTCTCCAACCTTTTAATAGCTTGCTGTCTCTGTTTCAATGAAATTGATTTCTACTCTCCTCTGCTTTAGCAGCCCCCTGAACAAAGCCATTCTTGGCTGTTTAATACTGTCTGGTGCAGCTTTTGTCTTTGGCAGTCTTGAATTGTTTGATTAATCAATGACACCAATAGACATCTCACTTTGTGATAAGATTTATTAAGAATATTATAACATATTATAAAAAAGAGTAGAGGCAACTAGGGATACTAATTTAGGATTGGGGGGTTAGGGAATGCCTTTCTGGTGAAGTGAGTGGTGGTAGAAGTGGTAGAAGGATATCTAGATATTTGTTTCATTTTTTGGTTAATAAAATGATAGGATTTGATTCATGAATGTGTGGATGAAGAGAAATGGAAGGTAATATAAATTGTTCCCTAGGACACTGCTAGAATGTTTTCTTATATTGTTTTACAAAAGCACTTCTCTTAGTCTATATATGGAATTACCTGTATAGGTTTTTGATACTTAGATGCAGATACTTCCTTACCTGACAGAGTATCAAAGGAATATTGACTACTTTTATCTTTGCTCCATTTAATTTTACCTGTACTCTCCCATCACATCCACCCCTATGGCTCAAGAAAGAGTTATGATCCCATGAGAGAATGGTGTGTGGTATTTTTTGCAAGACAGAAATATCTTTATTGTTTTCAAACCAGGGTGGAGGAGTAATGAACAAGTTCTGCAGACCCAAAATGTTTAGAAGACATCTAGGGTTTCAAGGACTTTAAAGAACTTTGATGCATACACCTTTATCTACAGTCTCATGATCACATTCATTCCCAAATAAGGACATGCCTTTCACAAGACTCACTTGCTGGGTTTGAGGATTCTACCTCCACTGATGTTATACTCCCTACTACTTTAAGCTCTGAGCCTGATATTCAGGTTTTCTGCTCTCTGGCTCTAAGACATGAGAGTCTCATTATCTACTGCCAAGGAAGTTCTCTGGATTTTACACTCATCATTAAATTGGTGACTAATCATACTTGCTATTTTATTGTCTTTATTTTAAATGTATAGACAGTAGCCAGCAACAGCCATCCAGTTCCATTGTCTTTAAATAACTACTTCTTTGACCTTTTGAGATACCTGAAATTTTGCACCCTGCTGTACATCCTCTTCCAGATCTCCAGGTGTTAAGGTTTACAATTGCACTGCTATTGGATCAAGAACTCTCAGTTCTGGGCCTACCATTAATGAGTCATTCCTCATTCTCAGCCAGTGGTAGATGACTCAGCTCCAAGATGTCATTATGTCATTTCCTAAATGTGTCTCTTTCCTAAAATGATTCCACATTTTTTTTTTACAAACTTTGTAGGTCAGGTTCCTTGGGATTCTTGTAATCTGAGGTATGACTGTAGGAGTTTATTGGGGTGGGCTTTCAAATTAGGTCAGTGAGGAAAGCAGACTGGGGAAAAAGAGAAGTTCAGTTGCAGGTCATTTGTGACAGTGGACTCAGCTGATCACACAGGAAGTGTGATGATTAAGTTTCATGTGTTGACAAGGCTATGATGTCCAGTTATTTGGTCAAGCAAGCACTGGCCTGATTGTTTTTGTGAGTGTATTTGGTGGATTCAAACCACTAGTCTGTTTATTGCATCTATAGCTGATTACATCTACAATCAACAAAACAGATTGCCTTCAAGAGAGAAATCTCATCCAATCAGTTAAAGGTCTTAAAAGGAGAAGTGATTATTTCAACAGCCAAAGAGAAGAATTTCTATGTCTACTTCAGTCCACCAGATTCTCCTGGGGAATTAAACATGAACTTCATGAGAGTTTTCTCCTCTTAGTTCTGTTTCCTTGGAGAGCACTGACTAATACAGGGAGCTCTGGAGCTGGGATGGCCCTTCAAAGATTACCTGAATTGAGATACAGGGATGTGCCTTCTACCTTTGCATCAACTAGGTATTAGATGTATGCTGTCCCTGGGGAAAAAGGTGTAATTTGGGGCTCCCTTAACCCAAAACATCTAGTGACCACCAAGAGCCATCCCAATCCCTACCAAAGTTTCTTTTCACCTCCCCAATTCAAGTACTGTGGAGGGAATCAACTTTAAGCTGATACTTTCAGAATGTAGTTGAATGAGTGCATTGATCAAGAATCCACTACAGGCTGTTTGTCCAGGGGCAAGTGGAACTGATAGTCCAAAACATGAGTCTTTCAGTGCTAAAAATGGAATTGTCTAAATCAAACCAGGATTGTTGTTACCTTGGAAGCCCTTACTTTAGCATACTATAGAGAGTTAGAAATTTCCTAACTACAATTTTATTGGTAATGTTGAATATAAATCAGTAGAATGTGCAACACTAGTTATGTTACTCTGCCACTGTATGAACATTCAAAGAGCTTAAATGTTCTAAAGGCTACTAGAATATTTGAGATGTTGTTTGATTTTTACTCTTCGGCAGGTGAGTCACTGAACAGGAATATTAATATCTCTTAAGACATGACACTGACAAGAAAGCAAGAGTGGACAACTAGCTCAAATAAGACCACTACAAAGAAAGTAAAGGATCATACCATGTATCAAACAGCATAGTCACCAGGTCGACTAACAATAACAACAGAATCACCTGGAGACCTTAGCAAATATAAAACCCCAGTAGCAGAAATACTGATAAGGTATGCCTGGGGTGGGGGAAGGAGACCACTGGGAGCTGGCCTTTTAATGGGGCTAATAACAGCTTTTTATGAAGTGACACCAGGCCACACAATGGAAGCCATTCCAACTTTTCTACCATCCACTTTTCTATTTTTTATTTTAGTTGATTAAACAACAACAATTATGTGTTTGAATTTATGGCTATACTGATTGCCTGTAAAATGCAGAAAATCCAGTTTAATTTGACTTTTTCATAAGAAATGAATATTTCTAAAATCTATGTCCCATGGGAACATATAATAATATAAGAATAACATAAATCATAAATATAAACTATTATAATAAGGTTATTTAATTACATTATAAAATAATATATGGCATTTTACTATAATAAATTATAATAATTTAAATAAATATTATGAAATAAAAATAATAAATTTGCCATTGTTTATCTGAAATTCAAATTTAACTGGGCATCCTCTATGTTTATTTGTTAAATCTGGCAATCCTGCTATCATGGGAATTTTCAATCATATGCAAAAATAGAAAGAAGAGCAAAATGAACTCATATATCTCCATTACCACTTTTTGAGAATTATCAACATTTTGAACCAATAATCTTGAATTTAAGTGTTTTGGATATCATACTCCATACTGTGGGAGAAATAGGAAAAAAAATTATATTGTTCCCTTAGCTTATCACCACCTTTGGGGAATAAGATAAAGATTCAAGAAACAACTAGTGAAGAATTCAGTGATTAAGTCTGTGGTGCTGACTGCATGTTTTACAGGAGTTCTCAGAAGGGAGAGTCAGCTTTGACTGAGGTGCTCTTGAATGAGTTGAGGCAGGAGTGGAGATTGTATTACGTCTAGTAAAAAGAAGAGATGATCAGGCTTTCCAGATAGAGTGACCAGTATAGCTAGGTTTGATTCATTCTGGATCTATAAAATCTCTCCACTTGAAAGCACTCACCCCTTATGCTTCACATTACAGTCTTCAGGGCTTAGAGCAGTGTACCTCATCTGAGCAATATACATCAAGCATGCCTATAAATTGCATTAATTAGGACAGGTGAGCTCTTGTACTAATCTCCCTGATGGCTCTTCAACCTTTTTGGTGGTAACCTCTGGAATATGCTGCTTATATTAGTTACCCAAAGGGGTGCTGATGCAAAATACCAGAAATCAGTTGGTTTTTATAAAAGGTATTTATTTGGGATAGAAGGTTACAGTTACCATGCCATAAAGCATAAGTTACTTCCCTCACCAAAGTCCTTTGCCATGTGTTGGAGCAAGATGGCTGCTAACATCTGCCAGGGTTCAAGCTATCTGGATTCCTCTCTTCCCAGCGATCTTTCTCTCTGGGCTTAGCTCCTCTGTTTTCTCCATAAGGCCAGCTGTAGACTGTCAGGTGACTGGCTCTGTCTCTTTCCCTGGGGCTCAATTCTCTCTAGGCTCAGCTATTCTGCCCCTCTATGTGCTTACTTCCTGGTCTCCAGCTCAAAATCCCAGCATCAAAACTCCAACTAACTCCTCTGCTCTGCCATGTAGTTTGGGGCTCCCTTTACCCTTGGTGGGTGGGGACTTAATATCCTATTGACATGGTGCAATCAAAGGCCTAATCATAATTTAATCATGCTCAGGTACAGTCCAGTTTACAAACGAAATCCAATATCTGAGAGCCAGGCAAGACGATGTTGGCTTAAGTGTGCACTCAACATCTCTGTTGCAAAGGATGGCTGAGTGGGGATAAGATCCTGCCTGAGTGAGCTGTTCTGGGAGCCACAGAGTGGGAGCATTTGGGGCATCAATCCGGAGAGAGCTGGACAGGGAGATAGATTACTCAAGATAAACCATGACTTTTTAGCCCCATGCCTGAAATCATGGATGGTTAAGCCCTACCCTCAGAGCAAAGGGCGAGGGTGAGCCTTACTCCTGCTGGCCATCCATCAAAGGGGAGCATTCTCCAAGAGTGGGAGCATTCTGGCAAAGGGCAGAGAGGAATTTCCTTTCTGTGGATTTGGTTGTCTGGACCCCCTTCGAACTTTGGAGCACACTAGCTTGCTCGAGGTATCACCAGGCAGAGGGGAGATGCGAATCTGCTGAGGAAGCCTGATTTACCTAACCACCCCGGGACACAGAAATTTGGCCTGAAAAGGGGTGGAGTCAGCCAATTTAATATTTCCATGCTGAAAACTATCAAAACCTCAACTCCCCTAATGGGAGTCAGGCAGTAGAAAGCACTTGGTAAGTTTGGAGAGCACTTAATAAATTTGGAAAGAACTATGTACTAGAGTGGACTTACTGGTATTCTACTATAAATATACTGTGATTCTAGCAATGGAAAAAATTACAATATTGATGTGGAGCCAGTGGCCACTGGAGCCTCTAGGGACAGGGAAAGGGAAAAACAGTTGTAATACAGGGGCTTTTTTGGGACTTGGGATTCACCCTGAATGACACTGCAATGACAGGTATAGGTCATTTTATATTATCCCTTAACATGTAGAACTGTGTGGGAGTGAGTGTAGACTACAATGCAAACTATGGTGCATGTTTAATGGCAAAGCCCCAGCATGTATTCATCAATTGCAATGAATTTGCAACACTAATGAAGGATGTTCATGTGGGAGGGTGTGGGAGGTGTGTAGAGTGGGGAATATGGGAATCCCTATATCATTTTGTAACATTTATGTAATCTAAGTATCTTTAAAAATAATAATAATAATAAATTCCAACATCTATTTTTGGAATTCATAAACCATATAAAACTGCTACAGGTATTATTGGAACATTAAATAATCCCTTGATTGAATGTAGTTCTGGGTTGAAATATAATTTATAAGAAAAAAATATAATATCTATTTGGTTGGGTACCTTTATGACAATGCTTATGAAAAGACATAGGTACTTGAATCTATATGCACATATCAAATAATTGAGAATAATAAAGGATTATGTATGCCTCAAACCTCAAATTGCATTGAACACTTAAAATGGTCTATTTTTGCCTGTGAATGAGAGTAACACAAATTAAAGAGCATTACACATTGAATACTTTTTCACTTTTTCATTGCTCTCACTTATCATTGCATCCTGAAGTACTAAATATTAAAACTTGAAAAAGTATCTGCCTTAAATATGATATGGATACAGATCAAGAACCATCAGATGAACAGTAGCCCCAGATGACTTCTTCATGCTCCCTTCTAGTCACCTCTCCCCACTCCCAAGGATAACAATTATCCTGAATTATAATTGAATAGATTAATTTCATCTGATTTTGTACTTTATATATGTAGTGTGCACCCAAATAATGACAATTTTTAAATAACTCTTTTTATTACTCTTGAAATATACACTGAGCATTAAAAAAATGGGAAATCCACATTAAGTTTTAATTAGTTTTTAGATTGTATGTATGTCTCTATGCAGTTTATTTGATCAAGTTTATAAACTTTTTAGAAATCCTGCATAAAAAAGTCCCCATTATTTTGTGAGATTTCTATTAATCGTTTTAGTCTGATTATTTTATTATTTTTATTATTTATCCACTTCCTCAAAACTTAATTCTTAGACAACTTCAGGTGCCTCACAATCTTTACTGCATCTACAGTAAGAATAGAAATATAAAGATAGGACACATGTAATTTATTTTCCAGTTTCCAGTTGGTGTGCTTACTGGGAGCTGGTGACCATTAGCTAAATAGCTGTGTTTGCCAGCACTGCCCTTGTAAGGACAACTGTCATCTTTCAGAGCCATATTCTTGGACCTATTCTCAAGAATGGGTTTGCTTCCAAGAGTAGAGGTAAAGAGTTAAAGTTTTATTCTTTATGCTGATCCCATTAGGAGTATAAGTCCAATTTAAAAATGGTCCCTGGGGAAGCGGCTGTGGCTCAATCAGTAGGGCTCCTGTTTACCATATGGGAGGCCCCGGGTTTGGTTCCCGGGGCCTCCTGATGAAGGCAGGCCCACCCGCACAGCGTGGTTAGCTGACCTGGTGAACACAAGCAGCAGGGGGGGGGGATAGATGAATAAATAAATAAAATCTTTAAAAAAAGAAAAAAACAAAAAAGTCCCTGCATCTCATAAACTGAAAGTACATTCATCTCTATCCCTTGCAATATACATGTTGATTAGTGGTATAAATGTCAGGCTTACTCAGAGGTAACTGCGATCTATGATTATAGAACATAAAATCTGAAAACTGTGCCCTGAACAGGATGCAGCAATGCCCTGAGAAAGACTTGTTATCTTGCTTTTTAAAGAATATTTAGAAAACATAAATGTTATTTTAACAATATAGGAAATTTCCCAATACCCCACCCCCTCCCTCTCCCATACTTTCTTCCATTAACAATATCTTTCATTACAGTGGTATATTTGTTACAATTGATGCATCCATATTGAAGCAGTTCTACTAACGATGGTCTATTGTTTAAATTATGGTTTACACTTCAAGCCACACAAATTTTATCAGTTTTGACAAAATGTATAAAGGCCTTTATCTGTCATCATAACTTCATGCAGAACAATTCCAATGTCCAAAAAGTGCCATATGCTACACCTATTCTTCCCTGTCCCTCCCCTCAGAACCACTGTTGACCACTATCTTTATATCTAAGCTACAATTTCTTCCATTACTAGAATAATAAGTCTACTTTGATCCACAGTTGCATTCTCCCCCTAATATGTGTTCATTCCTCTATCTTGAGGATTTGGGTATGGTGATGCTTACTCTGCTTCTGATACAAAGGGGGCTTATATCCCATCAAGCAGGTGGATGGAACTGTCTTGCTTGCAGTTGTAGATGCTTTCTGATTTTGGGGATGGACATTGTCCATCATCATCCTTTTGTTAGTTTTCTTGGGTGAGTCCAATGAATTGTAGAGTAGGTGTTGGCTGCAACTCTGCTGAGATTGAGCACTCAACAGGAATATGAACACTCTGAAGATTTAAGTTTCTGGGACAGTTATTTAATGGTCGTAGTGCTAATTATAGGTTCCAACAAAAGGGGAAGAAGAACCATGTATAGAAAAATTATAAATGAGTCCAACTCTGATAGGTTATCATATATTCCAAGGTAAGGCCCACCAATTGGGTGCTGATTTCCTGGGGTTGTCTCCCTGCTTATAGCTCTAGATATCTCTAGAAACCTCAGGAGCATGCTTTTTGAGGCACTGTTTACTGTGCTAGTCAGTGAGATCCTCCTGAGATGTGCATAAACAAAACCTCTGGAATGACCTCCCAACTCACTTTGAAATCTCTTGAGACAGACTTTTTTTCTCTCTTTCTCTTGAGGAGTAGGAGTAAAATTTAATTATTTTCATTTGAAAAAAAAATTAGGCATATCAACATAATTTAAGATGAAATCATTAGAGTCAATGTATATACGTTTGTCTCTGTGTGCATATCCCTTCTTTTGTTTCCTTTTACAGATGGTAGAACGATCCCACACCAGACCTGCAAGTAGCTCAGCCCCCATTTCCTTTTACCAGATAACCTGAAGGATTCACAGCTGGAAGGAGGGAGTGACTATTCCCATGAAATGTTTCCTAGGAAATGTTCCAGCCATTCTTAGCAGAGGTTAAGACTGGGTTATCACTGTTGTGAACACTAAAACTACTGTAGCTTTTCAGAAAGGGCCAAATCTAGAAAAAAGTGACTCTGAATCATAGGCAGGAACCAATACTGTAAATAAGGATTTTGAAAAGACTTTTCAGAATTATTTAGATAGATTATCTTCTGTTGATTACAGTCTAACTATATGACATTGTTGTGAAATAAAATCGTATGGTACAGGTTAAAAACAGACCACAAAACTGCAGTAAGAGTTGTTTAACTGCCAAATTACAGACTACCCAACAGTTCAAAATTTAAGGAATTTGAAGTGCCTAAAACTAGATAAGGCAGTTTCTCAATAAAAATAGAGAGAAAAAGGAAAGGATGGAAGGAAAAGGAGGTATGCAAAAAGAGGGAGAGAGGATAAGGTGGCATATTGAAACTTGACAAGAAACAATTTAGGAAACAGCTAATAAGAATATCTTGTTAGAAAGAATGGACAAATGCATAAAAAAAATGCAAAATCCGTGCACAGGTTAGTGCAGTATTAAACACAGTAGAATACTCAGGACTTAAGATACTTTCGTAATGTCCTTTATATAATGCTCCAACACTTTTTAAAACTACATGGAGACTAATTCAGGAACACTCTAGAGAAAAAAACCCACAATCTTCTTTAAAGGTTCAGGGAAGGGGGAAGGACAGTATAGTCTCAGGGCTGATCACCCCCGACATTCAAAGCTGAAACTAGATTAGGAAATACCAGTAGATCTGGCAGCAAAAACTTTTGTAAGGATGTTGAATGGTTTTGAGAGGGTTGTCTTCAAATAAGATCTTACAGCTATCTCTCAAAGAATCTTTTGAAAATTTTATTTTATTAACCCTGTAATATACGGATATATTGGCATTTCTTTCTCCAATAAAGGAAAAGTAGCAATGTTGTAAATGGGAAAGGAACATAGCATATGATTTAAAGCAAATGTGAACCCTCTTTGAGTTCCTTTCAGACAAAAGGATACAGACTCCTTTAAATAAAATAATTCTTATCACTTGTGATTTCTCAACAGTTTACAGCAGTTGAACACTATGGGAATTAGGAATAACAGCATGTGCCTGATTTCATCATTTTGGGGTTAACAGACTCTGAGGCAGTCCAGCACATCCTCTTTATGCTGTTTCTCCTGATATACCTGATCCCTGTTCTAGGGAATGGTGGGGTGATACTAATTACTCACCTTGATTTCCAGCATCACACAACCAAGTAGTTTTTCCTCAGTCACCTGTCATTTCTTATCCTTTGGTACTCAAGGGTAATCAACCCTAAAACCTTAGAAAACATACTGATTTCCACCAAGTATATTTCATTCATTGGCTGCTTCCTCCAGATATATATTTTTTGTCTCTGTTGTCACATATGTTTCCCTTCTCTCTTCAATGGCCTGTGAACACTATGCAGCTATCTGCAAACCTCTACACTACCCAGTTGTTATATGTCTATGGGACTCTTCTGTGCCCTCATCACTGAATCATATTTATTTGGTTTTACTGATTCATTCTTTACATGAACAGTTAGCATTTCTGGAAATCTTATGTAATCTATCACTTTTTCTGTGATTTAACCTCAATTTTAGCCCTTTCCTACTCTGACATTCATGACACCAAAATCAAGATATTCATTTTTACTAGTTTAAATGTAACAATGTCTCATCACAATTTCTGCTTCCTATGTATCCATTCTGTCTACAATCCTGAAAATTAATTCTCCTTCAGGAAAGTACAAAGCCTTCTCTACGTGTGCCTCCCACTTTCTGGGACTCACCATCATTTTTGGCATTGTGATGTTTACTTATTTAAAACCAAAGAATTCCTACTTCTTAGGAAAAGTCAGGTGGCCTCTGTGTTTTATGCTATGGTGGTCCCCATGATGAATCCACTCATTTATAGCTTCAGGAACAGAGATGTGGAAAGTTTTCTCAATAGAGTCATGCAGAAGAGAGTGGGCTCCAGGCAAGTGAAATGATAGCAATGCTGAATATTTGAGTCATCTTTTCTTTCTCTCATATTTGGGATTTACTTGTTTACTTTAAATACACAAGTGACCTTTAATTAGCTGGCATTTCTTTTGAGATACCCTCACTTGTGCAATATGATCTTGAACATTTCCAGGAATATATTTTCAGAAATCTACATGGTAATTGGAGGACATCAAATATGTGTTAAAGTTGTGACTTAAATATATGCAGTTTTTAGGGCAACCAATGTGCAAAAATATAATATGTGGTATATTTCAATCTGTATAATAGATGTCCCATTCTTGTTCAAGTGTCAAAGAATTTTATTATTGATAGTACTTTCAGAAGACATTACATTTATTCTCTAGAAAACAAATGAAGCCCAGTTGTAATGTATATTATTTTGAAATGTACAATCTAGGGTTTAAATTCCAAATTTGCCTTAGGTAAGTCACTGGAACTTTAAATATATGATACTAAATTTTAAAAGAAAAGTAATAATTCTAAATTCCTAGTTTTTTAAAAGGTTATAGCAGTTGATGCACAAAAGTATTTACTATCATTCTAATAAATTTTGGCGACTATCATCATACTACTTATATAATTCAAGAATTTTGAGTGCACAGTAGCTTTTATTATGAATATTTTCACTGGTATTTTACAAATACTTTTGGTTAATCTTACTCATAAATAAATAAAGAGCTAAAAAGGCAAGTCAGCACTACAATATTTGATCTTAGAGCAAACTATAATCTTGTGATAGAATTAAATTATAGAAAAAAGTACTTGTGAACATTGAAGATAATTTGAATATATTTTAAAGTATTAAAGAAAATAGAGTGATACTAAACAATTTGAATAGTTTTATTCATGGCCTTCTAGTCTAATCTTAGGTATGTGCATGTACATATTACATAAATATGTACAATTTTAACCATTTTCTTTTTCTCTTTTGCAGCTTTTGGCTCCAATCATCATTATAAAATTCAATCATTCTTCTGTTATTTAAATTTTAATATAAATGTTTTCCTGGTGCATGAATGAAATCAGGAATATCATCTAGCTATGTTTTAAGGCCTGAAGTTTTGTAAATTAATGAGATTTATTATATGTATACAGTAATATCTCTTTGTGTCTACCAGCTGATGATTTGATTTGAAAACGCTACCATTCCATGACTGTCAACCAGGTTCAGTATTTAGTGTTTCTTTGTGCAATTTTGGTAGAATTAAAAAAATCATATCCTGTGTCCTGATTTCTACAAGTTTCTTATGTCTTTTAAAAAGAAACAATTTCTTCAGTTAAATTATTTACTCTTCTGTTTTAACATTTTAAATAGAGTAAGGTCAAATTTGGTGACCTTGCATAAATTTTATCAGATATTTTGCTAAAATTTCCTTTAAATATTCATCTTCATAATACGAAAATGCAGTTTTTATTTCTTGTGCTGTTCAATAAAAATTTAAAAAATATGTTCCTTCATTTTCCAAGTATTTTCTTGGAAATATTCATCTTCATAATACGAAAATGCAGTTTTTATTTCTTGTGCTGTTCAATAAAAATTTAAAAAATATGTTCCTTCATTTTCCAAGTATTTTACTATTTTTATTTAAATGTTAGCTTTGTTTGCTAATTACATACTTTTGCATTCAAGTGATTAGCAATCATTTAATTTATGTTAAGCTTTTCTTTGTAGAATTATATTTGTCCATTTTCCTAAGTCATTTTAAAAATTAAAATAAAGTTAAAACACTGTTTTTAAAAAATAAAATAAAATAATTCTTCATTAAAAATCTGCTACCTCACAGTTTTTTACATCATAGAAAAATAGCATTTTTGTAAAAAGAAATACAGCTACTTTATTAAAAAGGTCTATTTTAATCCAGCAATTTTCATATAAAGAATTTCTAAACATCCATTCAGAAAATAAAAATAGATAACACTGTGTACAAAGCACACAAGGCATGTTTTCAAAAGATCAAAATATGTCATTCCCAGGAAAAGGATACAATTAGTATATTATAGTAAATGTTTTGTTTTTGTTTTTAATAGTACCTGTTTTAATCTTTTACAACTCAAATATATTGTTTTTATTCTCTGATGGCAAGTTACTTATACATAGTCACTGCCAGCAGCAGAAGGCCAAACCTGAGTAGAAATGGATTATGGTATATTTATCCCACTTTTCCCCTAAATTCAAAGTTCTGAGACACGAGGCCACAGCCTACATCCCAAACCCCTTAACATGAGCATGGAATCCAGGCTGTGGAGATGCAGAAGGGGAGAATTATGGCATTTGGTCCTTTCAAAGTTATTCCACTAGATCTTCTATGTTTAAATTTTCACTCAGAAACAGACTGACACCAAATCATTTACCAACTTTGCCAAATCCATCAGCAAGTAGAGTGTAGCAGTTTGGCATTGTTTATGAATTCAAAAAATAGATGTTAGATTATGTTTGTAAACTGGCCTGCCCCTTTGGGTATGTTAGATTTGATTGGATTCAGAGATTTCACTTTTACTTGTTTAAATAATGATTAAAGCTTTGATTGAGCCACATCAGTAGGACATTGAGTCCCTGGCCTCTTGGTGGGCAGAGACTCACAGACAAAATGACATGGCAGAAAAGGAGGTTAGAGTTTTGATCCTGGAGCCTGGGAAGTAAGCACACAGGGAAGCAGATATGTGAGGAAGGAGAGAAGGCTGCATTAGACACAGCAGAGGCCCCAGGAAGAGAGATGATCTGTTAGCTTGATAGTCTACAGCTGGCCTTGTGGATAGAGCAGAGCAGCTGAGTCCAGAAAGAAATAAGCCCCCAGAAGAGAGGAACTCAAGAAGTCTGAACACTTGTAGATGTTGGCAACCATCTTGCTCCAACACATGACAACAGACTTTGGTGAGGGAAATAACTTACACTTTATAGCCTGGTAACTGTAACCTACTACTCCAAATAAACAAACACCCTTTATGAAAACTAACAGATATCTGGTATTTTGTATCAGCACACTTTTTTCTGACTAATACAGAGAGTTTCTATGAAAACACATTTTTAAATTCAGGTGTTAAGCCTTCATGCTATAAAAACAAATGGTTTCAAGTGACTGTTGCTTTATCTCCACAAAGCAATTCTGCATGAATGAATATTTTTCATGTGGCGGTGGCAAGGGACATATGGATACACTAAAATCCAGCAGTTTCCAACTGAAAAGTGAGCATTCAGGCAGCCAAAGGGGTGCTGATGCCAAATACCAGAAATCTGTTGGTTTTTATAAAGGATATTTGTTTGGGGTAGAAGCTTTCAGTTACCAGGCCTTATAGTGTAAGTTATTTCCTTCACCAAAGTCTTTTGCCACAAGTTGGAGCAAGATGGCTGCTGACATTTGCAAGGGTTCAGGCTTCCTCTTAAGGCTCTGTGGTCCCAGCTTCTTCCTGTATCAACTGTAGACTGGGACAAGACTCATCTGACTCCTGGGGCCCATTTCTCTGTGGACTCCGCTGCTCTGCTCTGTCTGCAAGGTTCTCAAGGCTTTGTCTCTCTCCCCAGGACTCTATTCTCTCTAGGCTCAGCTGCTCTGCTCTTTCCCATGTGCTTACTTCCAAAGCTCCAGGTCAAAATTCCAACCTCACTTCTCTGTGGTGTGGTTTCTCTGTGAGTCTCCTCCCACCAAGTTGGTGCGGGCTCAATGTCCTACTGACATGGCCCAATCAAAGCCACAATCATAATTTAATCATGCGAAGAGGAACAGACCAGTTTACAGACATAATCTAATATCTATTTTTGGAGTTCATAAACAATGCCAAATTGCTACAAGCTACAATGCCAAATTGCTAAATATTTGCAAAATATTTAGCAATATAAAAGCTTTACTGCCATTTCATCACACCCACTCCACTCTGCTAGGATCACACAAATCTGGGCACCAGAAGCCTTGATTGACTTTCTTCTTTTCATTGTGTGGTCAGACATCCTATTTCTTCCCATGAGATGAAGTCCTTAGGGATGGAGTCTGAGCACCCCCCTTTCTACCCTGGGTTCCCACCCTTCAGAGACACACAGGTCCCCTGGGCCTTGAGACCCATGGCCTCCTTCCTAAACTTGGTGCTCTGGGAGGCCAGGAGCCTCATCTGGGACATGGAGCTCACCTTCATTCTCATTAGGTGGTCAGAATGGCCCTCCTGGGCAGGGAGGCCAGTTTTTCTTGCAAGCTCTCAATCATTTGGGAGGTGCCACTTCTATGAGCCTGCTGTGCTTGGGCTTCTTTCAATTACATGGAGCAGTGTGGATCAGAGGGTGTTTTTGACCCCACAAACTTCCAAGCAAAAGAGTCAAGCACACTGGGCTGGGGCACAGACATGCACGGCTTGCCAGAAAGGGTCCTGTCCACACCTGTGGGCTCCAAAGCTTGGGAGGCATGGTTTTTCCTGTCTCTTCCCCCTATGAAGAGGGGCTCTCTTTCCAGCTGCATTTCCTCCTGCTGTGGAAGGCATTTATATAGACTTTTGAAATATAAAATACTAAATTCTTGTGCAATCAGTACATGGTTTTAGAACGCAACTTTTCCTTATGGTACAATCACTCTGCTCTTCAGTATGAACCCTTACCTATTTATTTCTTGTTCTTTTCATCTTTGAAGTTCACCATCCTTATCACTAGAACCCTTTTGGATGAATCAGATCATATGGACAGGAAGGAGAAGTACTCTGTTTAGATGTAACATCCTAGGTAGTATCTCACCCTTGGCTTTCTCTACCTCTTTTTTTTCTTATTTCAGGAAGTGCTCCAATGAATTGCATCCTGGTTAGCATCTTGCCTTTTTCTTCAACTCCATGCCATAAACAGCCAAAATTAGGTAACAAGGCTGGATGAGTTATAGCTAAATTTTCTCCAACAATACAATTTCCATTATGATTAGAAAAGGTGCTCTGTATAATTTCAGTCTTTTTAAATTTATTGAGGCCTGTCTTGAGACCAAACATATGATCTACCCTGGAGAAGGATCAATAATCACTTCAAAGGAATGCATATCCTGATGTTTTGGCGTGTAATTTTCTATAATTGTCTGTTAGGTCTGTTTCATTTATCATTTTTTTTTTCATGCTCTCTGTTTCCTTATTTATCCTCTGACCAGATGTTTTATCCAAGTCTAAGAGTGGTGTAGTGAAGTCTCCAACTATAGTTGTAGAGACATCTATTTCTTCCCTCAGTTTTAATAGTGTGCCTCATGTATTTTGGGGCACCCTTCTTAGGTGCATATACATTTATAATTTTTATTTCTTCCTCATTAATTTCCCCTTTATGTAATCCATAAAGGCCTTTTTCATCTCTTATAAGTTTTGCATTTAAAATCTATTTTGTCTGATATTAGTATTGCTTCTCCAGATCTTTTTGGTTACTGTTTGCATGCAACATCTTTTTCCAAACTTTAACTTTCAGCCTGATTGTGTCCTAGCATCTAAGTTGGGCCTCTTGTACACAGCATATAGATGGCTCATAATTTTTATCCATTCTGTCAGTCTACGCATTTTTATTGGGACAATTCAATCCATTAATGTTCAATGTTATTACTGTAAAGGCATTACATACTTCATCTAATTTATCCTTTGGCTTTCCATTGTTATATCTTACTATTCTCTGTCTTTTTACCCTTTAAGTTAACCTTACTAGTATTTCCTTTATGTCTATACTCTCCTCCAAGTTTCTTGGCCTTGTTTTTTTCCTTTCAGGCTGTAGCAGTCCCTTTAGTATCTCTTGTAAATATGGTCTTTTGGTAACATACCCTCTCAGTTTTTGTTTGACTGTGAAGACTTTAAATTCACTCTGACATTTTTGAAGGATAGTTTTAATGGATAAATAAATCTTGGCTGGCAGTTTTATCTGTCAGTACCTTATCTATATCATACCACTGCCTTTTCACCTCCATGGTTTCTGATGAGAGATCAGCACTTAGTTTTATTGAGCTTCTCTTATATGTGATGCATTGCCCTTCTCTTGCTGCTTTCAGAACCCATTCCTTACATCTGACATTTGACATTTTGAATAGTAGGTGTCTCTGAGTAGGTCTATTCAGATTTATTTTCTTTGGAGTACATTGCCTTTCTTGGATATTATTTATGTCTTTTATAAGGGTTTGGACATTTTCAGTTATTACCTCAAATATTCTTTCTGCCCCTTTCCCATTCTCTTCTTCTGGGACAATTACAACATGTTGTTTGTACATTTTGCACTGTCATTCTATTCCCTGGATAACTGTTCAATTTTTTCCATTCTTTTATTTTTCTGTTTTCTTGTCTTTCCAGTTCAGAAGCTCTGTCTTCTAATTTAATAATTCTGTTCTCAGCCAATTCAAATCTGTTGTTATATTCCTCTTATGTATTTTTAGTCTCATTCATTGTGTCCTTCATTCCCATATCTCTGTTACTAGGCTTTGAAGGTTTTCAACTTGCTCCTAATGCTCACCAGTATCTTTGGAATATCTTTTATTTGTTTAGCTGTATTTTCCTTTAACTCTCTGAATGAATTTAGGAGATTTATGTGACCATTACTGATTAGTTGTCTTAAATTCTTAAATTAGCATCTCATGATTTTTGATTTGTTCCTTTGGCTGAGTTATATATTCCTGATTCTTCATATCACTTGTAATTTTTTTGCTGATGTCTAACTGTCTGATTATATTGGTGAATTTACTCTCACAGTCAAACTCTCTTTTACCTAGTGGTTTGTTTCATGGCTCCTCTTTGATTTTTGGTTTAACTTATTCTAAATATTTAAAATTGTCAAGCTTAATTTATCAAAACAAGGGCAGGGATCTAATAAAGGGATGTACACCAGATTCAAAGGGCCTGGTACTCTAGAAAGTTTTTTTTTTTTACTTCTTGCAGTTTACCATCCTGTCACCAGATGGTGCTCTATGAAGACTCTTTCCATGGGAAGTAATTCTAAGTACAAAATCAGTTATAGGCATGTAGTTTGTCTTGAGCCAAACTTCCCCTCTAGCTGTAGCCCTATGAAAGTTATAAAACAAGTTATCTGCTTCCAATACACAAAGGAGGAACATATATAGGATAAACATTTGCATTACCATATGGAGAAAATGGAAGGAAAATGTGCATCACTAGTCCCAAAGAGTTTCAAAAATCTTTAGGGCACACTCCATTAAATTTCAAAGCCTGAGAGTCATTTATAGAATGATGTCTTCTTCTTCTCAGGTCCTCTTGGGTCCCACTGGTTCCATGGGCTTGACCAAAGGCTGGATTCTTATTTAAATGCTCTTTTCTGGGAGCTTGTTTCCTGGAATCTTGGAATTTCCGAAGCCATCAATTTCTGGTTTCTTTGTGCCCAGCAGTTCAGTCCTTAGTTTAACTCTTTCCTCTCTCTTCTTTTTATAAGCTATAAGGAGAAGCCTGACTGCATTTTCCACAATTAATCTGCAAATCTCCTCAGTGAAATGTCGAAGCTAATGATTTTCAATTTTTGTCTTACAACTAATATCTGGAGTCAATTTTGCTAAGTTTTCTGCAACTTTAAAACAAGATTTGTTTTTTCTCCAGTTTCCAATATTAGGTTCACCATTTTCACTAAGATCTTTTCATCTTTAGCATACATATTTTAACCCATAGTCTTTTCAAAGAAATTGAGGCATTTTCTATCAATCATATCACAATTCCTCCAAAAATACTGCTTGCCCACTTAGAAAGCCTTTACAATATCTTAGGTAATTGCAAGCAATGACACCTGACCCTCCTGGTACCAATTTCTGTTTTATTTTGCCAAAAGACTGCCAATGCCAAGTATCAGAAAAGACTTGACTTTTATTTAGAGGATTTATTTGAGGTAAAATTTATAGTTCTGAGATCATGAAATATCCACATCTAGGCACCATCAGAGAGACTTTATCACAAAGAAAGCTATTGTTGACTCTATTGTCTGACCACATGGAATCAATATGTCCGTCAATCTCTGCCAAGGTCTCTGCATTCCTCTTCATGTTCACCATCTCTTGGAGCACAGCTCCTGGAGCACATCTTTAAGCAACCAGTCAGAGGCTTTTTACTTTCCAAGCCTCCTACATCAGTCTCAGCTGCTCCCTTTTCTTCTGGAGTTCTGCTGAAAGGTATCAAGCATATGGCTCATCTCTCCCTAAAACTCAGCTCTTTGAACCTTTCATGTGCTCCTTTCTTTGAAGCTAAGCTGTGGGTGAAATTGGAGTCTTTCTCTCCCATTGCAGGATCAAATATGGTGGTTCCTTTTTCCTGTGTGTGTGTGTTTGTCTCTCTATGTCTGTTTTTATCAGTCCTAGCAAGAGGGCAGAAACTCAACTTGAGTCATGCCTCACTGACAGTCAAGTCGAAAGGGTCTCACACACAGGAATGGATTAATTTCATTTTGGGATTCATAAAAGAACTTTGAATTGTTGCAGGAATTAATGAACAAAGAAACTGTCAATAACAACAAGAGCAGCAGGAGCAGCACCAACAAAAAATTTCAAGGGAAAAGTCAGAGTCCAGACAGGTGACAATATGTCATCTAAAATGATAAAGTTTCAAGATAAATGAAGTGACCCATACACAGCAAAACCATAGTCAATAGAAATTTTCTCTTAATATCCTCAGACTTGAAATTAGGAGAGTTCAAAGCAGTGATTATAAATATGTTCAAGAAACTAAAGTAAATCTTGTTAATGAATGAAAGAATGTAGGGCTACAATGAAAGAACAAAATGAAACTCTCAAAATGTATAGAAAAAATGATATAAAAAGGAACACATTGAAATATTACTATTACATGAAAAACAACTATGGATGAAAAATTCAGTAGAAATCTTAAGTTTCAAGATGGCAAAAGAATTAATCAGTGTACTTGAAGACAGATGAATTTAAATTACCTCCTCTCATTATCAGTAAAAAAGACAAACGAAATGAACAAAGCCTCAGAATCCTGTAATATAACATCAAATATACCAAAATATGTTTAATGGGACACCCAGAAGGAGTGATGGAAAAGATCATAAAATGTATTTAAAGAAGTAATGACTGAAAATTTTTCAAATGCAATGAAAAGCATTAATCTAAACATCCAAAACTCAACAAACCCAAATAGGATATATATTAAAAGATATACACCTATACACATCATAGTCAAACTGTGAAAGCCAAAGATAAAGAGAAATCTAGAAAACAACAAAGGAAAATAATTCCTTACAGAGAGGGAAGCATAACTATGATTAATGGCTGGATGACATGAGGATGTGGGCTGACAGAGTCAAAGTTCTGAAAGAAAAGCCTTGGCCAAGAATTGTATATACAGCAAAGCTATCCTTCAAAAAGTAAAATGAAATAAAGACAATTCCAGATAAACAAAGACTGAGAGAATTTGTACATAGCATACATTCCTTAAAAGAAATACTAAAGGAAGTATTTCAGGATGAAAAAACATTACTCCAAATTCTGACTCAAATCTTTAGGGAGAATTGTAGAGCATTGAAAAAAAAATGGGTTAATATAATAGGCTCTTTAGTTACATATTTTCTTATTTATTGTTTGCTTTAAAATATATGAGGCTCTATAAAGCAATAATTATAACATTGGATTGCAGATTTTAACATCTATAGATATACAATATATGACAATAAGAGCAAAAATAAAGGAGTAAATGGAGGTATATTGAAGCAATATTTGTAAATTTTCTTGCATAAAAAAAACAATTAGAAATATATTGTGATAAATTAAGATGCATATTGCAATACTTAGGTTACATTTCCTACAAGATAACATCAAATTAGAATTTTATGAATATCATCTTGTCAGCAGTGCAGAGGATAATTTTGAAGGAGTGTAGTCTAAAGGAAAAGGAACCATTTTGAAGGTGGTGTCAGATATCCAGGAAATAGGCAATGAAAACCTTCACTTAGACTAGGGCAATAGGAAAAATAAGCAGGGCTAAATCAAGAAAAACTACTTAGGAAGTAAAATTCACAGGTTTCCATTACTAATTATATCTAAGGGTGCAGGAGGGAGGTGTCAAGGAAACCTTTCAGGTTTCTGGCTTAAACAATTCACAGATAGTGGTAACATTCCTTGACACCAGAGAGAGGGGCAGAACTTTGGGGGAAGAGGTTTAGTTTGAGATACTTGTCATATTCCAGTTGGAATTTCAGATGTGGATCTCAGATGAGTGTTCTGGAATAGGTGTGAAGAGTTGCAACTTACTGGCAGATTGATTGAATTTAAACCATAATTCTGAATGAAGTCACTCAAAGAGAGTGTAGGGGAATGTGCAGGATCTTGAAATTTGTGGAAAATCAGTATATAAGAGGTAATTAGAGAGAGAAATAGCTGAGAAATTATAAACAGAGAGTTAGGATGGATGACAAAATGTTGATGTCAAGTAAAATCGAATAGTTGGGAGAACATTATCAAATCAACATTGAAAATCAGAAAAAAATAAGGTCAGGAATGATAAGAAAAGGAAACTATCCATTATATTTGAGAATTTGAATAAAACTGATAACTTTAGCAGAATTTCAGTGGAGTAATTTGTTAAGGTGGAGTGAGCCAAATGAAGATTGTTTAAATTAGAGACTGGGATGTAGGGACAGGGAATGTGCTTGATTCTTCCAGGAAGCTTGACTGAAAGGAGAGAGAGAGGTTTAGTTTAGTTTCAGAGAATCACGTGGCTTCGAGAGGCTGTTTTCTTAGTGTTGGATGAGACATAGTGGGGAGATCATGCTTATGTGCCAAAGGGAAGCCAGAGAAAGGGACTAGGTAACATCACAGGAGATGGAGCATGAATGTTGAAGAGGCAGGAGGAAAACTGTCAAATATATTCATTGCAAATCATCCAGCAAAATTTTCTTAAACTTGTTCAATGATCTATCACTGTCCTGTAATGCAAATTTTAGGATTGATTCAGTAAAATCAGTAAGGACCATATTTTACAAGTTTTTGCATTCCCTACTCTAATATGTTGGACAATTTTATTTCACAAAAGTATTCTTATGATAAATAATCAACAATGTGCTACTGCTTACAGGAAATATCAGTTGAAGCTTACTTTAGCTCTGCATAATATAACCTGAATGTTCAACTCCAGCCTTATCTTCTTCTGCTTCTACCACAGTTGCCTTCTACAGTCAGGCTGCTGTATTCACTTGTCCATGAATTTCCTTGTTCATCCTGGTGCACCTGTCCTGCTTCCACTCCATCACCCTATTATTCCCCCTTTACATATAGGGAGGTTGTGAATGAAACCCAAACCTCTTATAGCCTACAAGGCTCCCTGAGAGCTTCCTTTTGCTTATTTCTCCTTTTGCATACTCATCCCTCTTCCCCTTGCTCAGTTTTGTTCCTTCAAAGGGCTAAGTGCCTTTTCTACCTCATGGCATTGCTTTTGCTGTGACTTTTTCCTGGAGTGTCTTTTCCTTAGTACTTTGCATAGCTGGCTCCTTTTCATGCTTCAGGTCTCAGTCTGAATGTCATGTCATGCTGAGATAAAAGAAGATCTATGTAAAGTAGATCACCACCCATTTATTAATGAATATAAAACCTTTTTAATTCCTTCCCAACACTGATAATAATGTATATTTATTTTATCCAGTTACTTGTTTATTGTCCTCCCTTTATCCCAAGTTTCCTGAGGGCTAGATCCTGATCTGTTTTGACTCCATTTCACCTCCAGAGTCTAGTAGAGTGCTTGAAAATACTTTGCAAATACACTCCAAATTCTTTATGAACAAGGAATGAATGAATAAGTGAATGAATGAACAGACCCTCCTTTGTTTGATAAGCTAGCTTATACCCCAACTTCATAATGAATTGTAATAGTATTATATATAATATTCCTTACACTATTCGATTTGTTAAATAATTTAACTCACTTAATGAGACCCAGAATTCACCTCCTCTAGTTCATATACTATTTATACTCCAGGTCACTTATTTTGTATTTAATCATGTTGGTCTCTTCCTTTTTTCCTTGTGGTGACATATATGTACCGTAAAATTGGCCATTCTAACCATAAGTTTACAATTTATTACCATTGATTGCTTTTTCAATGTGCTGATAATATCACCACCTCCCATTATCAAAATTTTTCATCACACAAACCAGAAATTCTTTAAGCAATAACTCTCTATTTCCCCTTACCCCAGACCATGGTAACTTCTAGTTTATTTCCTATATCTAATGAGTTTTCTTTTCTAGATATTTTATATAGATGTAATCATACAATATTTATCCTTTGGATTTGGCTTATTTCAATTATCATGATGTTTTCAAAGTTCATCCATGTTACATCATTAGCCCAACTACATTCAGATTTTTTTTTTAAAGATTTTATTTATTTATTCATTTATCCCCCCCTTGCTGCTCGCGCTCGCCGGGTTAGCCAACCACGCTGTGCAGGCGGGCCTGCCCCCACCAGGAGGCCCTGGGAACTGAACCCAGGGCTCCCCATATGGTAAATGGGAGCCCCACTGATTGATCCACAGCTGCCTCCCTACATTCAGATTTATGGCTGAATATGATTCATTTTGTGGATATACCAAATTTTATAACTTGTTTGTGTTTTCAGGGTATTCTCAGGCATGGTCTTATATATACCATTTTGCACATCCAACTTTATGAGTTTTTGGGTCACTTTTAAATGGACTAGAGTAGCCCACCAAAATGAGGAATATCTTTCCTTGAAAATCCATAGAATTTAACTAGGCATTGTGCCACATTTTGGGCCGTAGGAAGGGCCAGATACAACAGCTTCTCCTTTATCTTATAAGTGATATCTTGATATCCCACAGCACTGGATGCCTAGAAATTTCACTGAGGTGAAAGGCCTCTGAACTTTTGTTGGATTTATTTACCATCTCAGACATGCAAATATCTTACCAATAAGACTATATTAGTTGCTACAATTTGATCACTAGGTCCAGTAAGCATAATATCATCAATGTAATGGACCTGTGTGATATCTTATGGAAAAATGATCACAGTTCCTATGGACTAGATTATGAGATAGGGCTGGAGATTTTATATATTCCTGAGCTAGAACAGTGAAAGTTTATTGCTGTACTTGCCAGCTGAAGTGAAACAGTTTCTTGTGGTTTTTACTCACAGGTATCAGGAAAAAATTGTCAAATCAAATGCTACATACCAGGTGCCAGTGGATGTGTTGTTGGCTCAAGCAGTGATATCGTTTCTGGAACAGCAGCTGCAATTGGCATCACCACCGTGTTAAGTATATGATTATCTATTATCATCATTCAAGAGTCATTGAATTCAACAATTGAATGGGGATGTATTGGAAATCACCATTACGACATGCTTCAAGTCCTTGATTATGACACTAATCTCTATAATCCCCTCAGGAATGTGGTATTACTTTTTTGTTTATTTGTTTGTTTTTTTACTATTTTATTTAGGCCAGTAAAAAGAACTTATTGGGAAATGGGGAAAAGAGAACAGAGCTTGCTAAGAAATGGGTAAGAAGGACAGAAATACACAATGAGATGTAATGCAGGCTCCTCTAGTTGAGAGAACTTAAAATTAGATTTTTGTGTGTGTGTGGTATATTTTAAGGAGGTAACAGGGATTGAACCCAGAGTCTCATACCTGCAAGGCAGATGCTCAACCACTGTGCTACAACTTCTTCCATGGTATTACTTTTGATTTACTATTTGCTAGGTAGAGGCAGTTCTGGTGGCTTCCACTTGGCCTTTTCTACCATAATAGTCCTTATTTAATAGGTCAGGAAATCAAAATGGGGATATTGATACTTGTTGAGCATGTCTGTTTCAATTATGTATTCTGGAACTGGGGAAGTAACCACAGAATTGGTTTGGGGACCTTCTGGACCGACTGAGAGATGGACTTGAACTAAAAGTCCATCAATTGCCTTACCCCCATAAGCCCTTATCCTGACTGGTGGACCACAGTGATGATTAGAGTCACCTGGAATTAGTGTCAGGTCAAAGCCATTATCCAGAATTACTGAAGTGTCTGATCATTTCCTTTTCCCCAAAGCACAATCGCCCTGGTAAAAGGCTTTAGGTTCCTATGGGGAAAGCTGGGAAGAATATTAATAGCATAATTTTTTAGCAGTGGGCAGTGTCCTTCCCCAAGGTGACCCAGCTTACCCTTCATCCAATGGTTTCTGAGTCTCTTAAATTCTCTCAAGTTTAGGAATTGATTGAGGGGCCTTGAACTGTTTTATTTTATTCAATTTAGACTTTTGTCCACTTGGCCTAGAACTCTCCTACTTCTATGATCACATAAGAATTTAGTGCAGTGCCTAATTGTCAACTAGTCAATGCCATAGATGTCTGTGTGTCTGAATGTTTTGATTATTACATTGACTGCTGTCCATTACAGTCACCATGCCCCCTTGTGTTCGGCAATTAAGTGCCACCACTAGGCTCCTGTCTACCTGGGATCTTATCATCCCCATTGTATTGAAGGATCCAAACACAGTGTCAGCAGTTCCCACAGTAATATCTGACCTACAGAGTAGAGTGACCACACAGATCTTTAAAGTCTCAAATTTATTCCTCACAGTTGTGGTGAAAGGTGTGTCCTCTGGGCACTTCTGGGTAAGTAAGCACGTCTTACATCTTAAATCCAATCTAAAATTTCAATCTTCCTAAGCCTTTGAACCTCTTCATCTACATTATACCAGGGCAGTTCTCAAAATTCCACTACATTTAGCATAGGCCACATTTTGGTCCATGTTTTAACTAACCAAAGTCTTAAAGCCCTTTTTAAAAAACATATTTTTATTAGAGAAGTTGTGAACTTCCAAAAAAATCATGTACCAGCGTGGAATTCCCATAAAAACTACATTGTTGTGGAACATTTGTTACAATTTATGAGAAAATATCATCAGACTAATACCACTGACTATGGCCTATAGCATACATTTGGTATATATTTTTTCCATACTCTCTATTATTAACACAGTACCTCTTTGGCATTGAAGCAAGAATATAATGGTATTGCTGTAAACTATAGTCCATAGGTTACATTAATTGTATTTTTCCAATGCCTTTGTACATTGTTACTGCTTTGCAAATAGTGATGTACATTTGTTCTAGTTTATAGAAGGACATTCTTGCATTTGTACTATTAACAACAATACTCTTCCACCTCTGGGTTCATTTTGTTATTCAGTCCCTAGATTATTCTCTAGCTTGCATTTAATTGACATTTACATATCTAGTCTACATTTTACAGCCACAATTCCATTTATAAACCAGTACTTTTGTCATAATCACTATAGTGCATCACCCTCAACTCTTTCCATTTCCTCAGTATTAAGTCAAACTAATTAAAAAATCTACCTGCATTAATCATCAGTATCCCTTCTCAGCCATCATCCTAGCTCCTAGTAACCTATACTCCAGGTTTTAAGTCCCAGCATTTATTCTTCATATTTAGTTTGTATTATTGAGACCGTGCAATATTTTTCCTTTTGTGTCTGTCTTATTTCACTTAGCATAATGTCTTCAAGATTCATCTATGTTATCTCCTATGTGTCCCAATTTCATTTCTTCTTACTGCAGCATAGTATTCCATTGTATGTATATACCGCATTTTGTTTATCCATTCTTTGGTTGGTGGACACTTGGGTTGTTTCCATCTTTTGGCAGTTGTGAATAATGTTGCTGTGATCATTGGTGTGCAAATATATGTTCTTTTCACAGTTTTCAGTTCTTCTGAATATATTCCTAGTAGCAGAATTGCTGGAGCATATAGCAGTTCTATATTTAACTTATGGAGGAACTGCCAAACTGTCTTCACAAACACTGCACCATTTTACTTTCCCACCAACAGTGAAGGAGTGTTCCTATTTCTCCACATTCTCTCCAACACTTATTGTATTCTGTTCTTTTCTTTTTAATAATTGCCATTCTATATGGTGTGAGATGATAACTCATTATTTTGATTTGCATTTCCCTAATAGCTAGTGATATTGAACATATTTTCATGTGCTTTTTCACCATTTGTATTTCCTCTATGGGGAAATTTCTATTTAAGTCTTCTGCCCATTTTTAAATTAGACTTCTTGCTCTTTAATTGTTGAGGTGTATGCTCTCTTTATATAGTATGGAAATCAAACCCTTATTGGATATTTGGTTTCCAAATATTTTCTCCCAGTGAGTGGGCTGCTTTTTCACATTCTTTTTATTTTATTTTTTAATGTTTTTAAATATACTGAGATGATATAAATGTCACATAATAATATAAGGGTTCCCATATGTCCCACACCTCAGACCACCAAAATTTTCCCACATGTACATCCTTCATTAGTGAGATACATTCATTGCTATTGATGAACACATTTTGGAGCATTGCCGTTAAGTGTGGATTAAAGTGTACATTGTAGTTTACACTCTGTCCCCCACAATTCTGAAGTTATGACAAGATTTATAATGGCTTGTTTCTATCATTGCAATGGCATTCAGAACAATTCCCAAGTCCCTCTTCCTGCTGTCAGAACCTCCAGTGGCCACTGCATCCACATCAGTGATATTATTTCTTCCATTTCTAGAATCACAATAAGTCTATAGTATAATACCAGTAAGTCTATTTTAGTTCTTAGTTCATTCACAATCATTAGGATTCTGGGATGTTGAAGTCCACTGCACATCTAATTGAGAGGGGGCTGTGATCCCATAGGGCTGATGGATGGGAATCTCTTGCTTGCAGTTATAGACTGTCTTGGATCCTTGGTATAGTAGTTGTCCATCAACACCTCCATATTAGTTGTCCTGAGCGAGACCAATGAACTGGAGAGTAAGTGTTGCAACTCAAATGAGATTCAGGGCCCACCTGGCACATGGACAGCCTAAAGATTTAAGTCTCTCGGATGTACACCTACCAAATCTAGTGCTAATTATAAGTTGAAATAGAAGGACAGAAGAACCATATGTAGGGAATGTACAAATGTGTCCAACAATGTCCCTATGGGAAGAATAAATTCCAAAGTAAGATTCCTTGTCAAGGCACCAAATTCCTGAGCTACTTGTTCTTACTATAGTGTCTGAATGTCTTCAAGCCCTCAGGAGCCACATGATTTGGGATAGTATCTACTTTGGTAGTCAAAGAGATCCTGCTGAGACGTGCATAAGTGTAACCTCGGGAATGACTTCCTAAATTACTTTGAAGTTTCTTAGCCATATAAACTCATTTGCCTTTACATTCTTCCCCTTTTGGTCAAGGTCTTTTTCCAGTTGCATTGCTAGTTGGTGCCTGGTAGTAATCCCTCAGTTCCAGGCAGGCTCATGGGGAAGCCTGTATTTATATTTTGCTGTGGGGAAGGTAATGTATTTATATTTTGAGTTTGGCTTAGAGAGAGGCCACATTTGAGCAACAAGGAGGCTCCCAGGAGGCAATTCTCATGCTCCCTACAACACTAGGCTAAGTATCCATTTCAGGAGTCAAGGTTCATAAGCACAGTCATCAATATCAAGGGCCTATCAATGGATCATCATCCTTCACAATCATTGGTCCTGTTCTTGGAGGATTCTTGCTGATCTATTAGACAATGTGGAAGAGCTCCACAGGTTGGGAATTTGATATTCCTTTAGTTATTGTGTGAATCTCCATCGACCAGGACAATGCCCCTGAGCACTTGAACACATTCATATATCTTACATGTGAGCTTTCTCCCATGTATCCCCCATCATTGATACCCCACACCAATGATCCTCCCTGCCACACTTGTTATCCTTCTGTCATCCAAAACTTCTTCAAATATTAAGTCAATAAAATAGCCAAATACAATCAATAAGGAAATGAATAGCAATGATCATTTTAAATATAAATAAAATACAAAAACTTAAAAAAAAATTGAAATAAAAATTTGGGATAATATAAATAGTCAAAAAATACTTAATGTTTTTTGTCATTTTCTATTTCACCACTATTAGATCTGTTGTCCTATATGTACAGTTACATTGTCTTTTTTTTTCATTTTGTCCTCAAAGAAGTTTTAGGTTACAGAAAATCACATACCTAATACAGAGGACTCCCATAAACCCTGAATCCTCCCCCTTTTCCCCTTTCCCCTATTAATAACATTGTATATTGGAAGGTACGTTTGTTACAACTGATGTACAAGTATTGAAACATAGCTACCAAATATTGTAAATGGTTTACATTAGGGTTTACATTTTGGACTATACACATTTATAAACTTTGATGCAATTCAACATGGCCTTTATCAATCATAGCAAATCATGCAGAGCACTTCCATCTCTCCCAAAATGACCATGTTCCATCTATCTTTTTTCCTCCCTTCCCCCTCCCCTCGAGATCCATGGCAACCACGAGTCTCCACTCCTTGAGGGAAAAAGTTCAGAGTTAGTTCCAACAACACTGAGGTCTTGACACACTGGTTTGTCCTCCCCTATTAGGAACTCCCATGCTGTCGAGAGTCTCTTGCTCCTCTGTGAACATATTTGTCCTCCGCAGGATGCGCGTCCAAATTCTTCCCACTCATTATGTGGGTCTCCACCCACTGGTACAACACATTATGATAAAATGATCATCGCACACTCTCTAGAAAACTGCTCCAGGCGACTGCTATCTAGAATGGCCTCCTTCCAACACCCTAAACCAGTAACACTTCCTTGTCATATTGCCATAAAAGCATTCCAAATTTGTACTTTCAACCACATATCCTGCAATACCCAGTGTTTGCCTGGTCCCTCCCTCAACCCTCCCCCTAGTTCCGTGGACCTTCCAACCCACCCTTCACAATCTATCAACCTGTCAAACGTGCACCACCCAACCTAATAGCATCACTACCCTCCTGTTATAGTCCTTCAATGCCCAACTACACACTTTCACCTTATCATAGTTTATGTCTCTATTGGCTTTGGCTCATAACCTTCTTCTCCTTTTCTATTTCCTGTAAACCTAACTTCCAGACAATAGCTCTCTGAGTCTGCCCAAATGGCTTAATTCATATCAGTGAGGTCATGTAATATTTGTTCTTCAATTCCCAGATTGCTTCACTCAACACAAGATCCTTAAGATTCTACTATGTTATCCCATGTTTTAACATAGTATTCCTTCTTACAGGTGAGTAATATTCCATTCTATGTATATACAACATTTTGATTATCCATTCATCTGTTAATGAGCATTTGGGTTGATTCCAACTTTTGGTAATAGCAAATAATGCCACGACGAATATTAGTTTGCATATATCTGTTAGTGTCCTTGCTTTCAATTCTTCTGCGTATATAACCAGCAGTGGAATTGCTGGATCATATGTCAGTTTTCTAGTTAGTTTTTTTGAGGAACCCAAAGAGGGTTCCCATTCTTCCACACCATCTCCAACACTTGTAGCCCTCTATTTTTTTTAGCAGTCTCCAGTCTAATGGGTTTAAGATGGTATCTCATTGTAGTTTTGGTTTGCATTTCCCTGATAGCTAGAGATGTTGAGCATCTTCTCATGTGCTTTTTAGCCATTTGTATTTCTTCCTTGGAGAAGTGTCTCTTCAAGTTGCTTGCCTATTTTTAAATGTATTTTTTGTGCTTTTTTTTAATTTTTGAGGTATATGATTTCTTTATGTATGCTGGATATTAGGCTCCTATCAGTTATATGGTTGTGATATATTTTCCTCCACTGGATAGGTTGAGTTTTTATTTTCTTGATAACTTCCTTTGAGTTGCAGAAGTTTTTAATTTTGAAGAGATCCCATTTTTCTATATTTTTTCTTTTGTTGCTTATGCTTTTGGTATGAATTTCATGTATCCATTTCTTATTATAAGGTCCTGTAGATGCTTCCCTACATTATCTTCCAAACTCTTTATGATTTTGGCTCTTATATTTAGATGTTTGATCCACCTTGAGTTGATTTTTGTAAGGTATGAGATGATGTTCCTCTCATTCTTTTGGATATGGATATCCAGTTCTCCAAGCACCATTTGTTGAAGAGGCCATTCTTTCCCAGTTGAATGGTCTTGGTGTCCTTGTTGAATATCAGATGACTTTTTATGAGAGGATCTATATCAGAACTCTCAGTTCAGTTCCCTTGGTCAGTATGTCTATTCTTGTTCCAATACCATTCTGTATTGACCCCTGTAACTTTGTAGTATGTTTTAAAGTCAGGTAGTGTGATTCCTCTGATTTCATTTTACTTTTTCAATATGTCTTTGGCTATTCCAGGTCTCTTGCCTTTCCAAATAAATTTCATAGTCTTTCCAATTCATTGAAAAATGCTGTGCTTATTTTTATTGGGATTGCATTAAATCTGTAGATTAGTTTGGGTAGGGTAGATATCTTAATGAAGTTTAGTTTTCCTATCCCTGAACAGGAAATAGTCTTCCATTTATTTAAGTCTTCTTTGATTTTCTTTAACAGTGTTATGTAGTTTTTTGCGTATAAGTTATTTACATCTTTAGTTAAACTTATTACTCAGTATTTGATTATTTTAGTTACTATTGTAAATGATAATTTTTTCTTGAATTCCTCCTTATATTGCTCATTATTGGTGTACAGAAATGCTGCTGATTTTTTGTATATTGGTCTTATAACCTGTGACTTTATTGAAATCATTTATAAGCTCTAGAAGCTATTTTGTAGATTTCTCAGGGCTTTGTATTCATAGGATCATGTCATCTGCAAATAGTGAAATTTTAAGTTCTTCCTTTCTAATTTGGATGCATTTTATAACTTTTTCTTGCCTAAGTATCCAAGAAAATACTTCTAACACTATGTTAAATAGAAGCAGTGAAAGCAGGCATCCTTGTCTTGTTCCCAATCTGAGAGGGAAAGCCTTTAGGATTTCACCATTGAGTATGATGTTAGCTGTGGGTTTTTAAAATATACCCAGTTTGATGTTGAGGAAGTTTCCTTCTATTTCTATCTTTTGTATTGCTTTTTTCAGGAAAGTGTGCTCTAATTTGTGTAATCCTTTTTTTTCCCCATCTATAGAGATGATCAAGTGTTTTTTTTTTTTTTCAATCTGTGTATGTGGTGGATTACATAGATTGATATTCTTATTTTGTTTTTTTTTTTTTATTAAGGATAAAAATCAAAATTCTCACAATACATACAAACATTTGCAAAATGATATATAAATATATATGCATGTATGTGTATTTGCTTACAAAAATGTTGTTTATAAACATATATTTTAAGAGGTGCTTAGATTACCAAAATATTACATGGAAACCACTGGGATTCCCATGTTGCCCAACTCCCACACCTCCCATCACATCCCACACAAACATCTCCCAAAGTTTGGCCCACCACCCTCAATGAACTTACTCATCCTGGAGCCTTGCCACCAACCATAGACCACAGTTCACACTGTAGACCACACTCTCTCCCACTCAGTTCTGAGTGGTGTGTGCTGATTTAAAATGGCCTACATCCGTTGCCACAACAGTACTCAGGACAACCTCCAACTCCCAAAGAAGCCACTGTATTTCAACTGATAATCCCCTCCCTACCCCAAAAGTGTCAGGTGGCCACTGGCTCCACCGCATTGTTATAATTTCTTGCATTGCTAGAATCACCATATGTGAACAAGAGAATACCATCAACTCCATTCTAGTCCATAGTTCTTCCCACAATCCTGAGGGGACTGGGATGGTGATGTCCATTCCAACGCCAAGTTAGAGAGGGCTTATATCCCATGGATATGGTGGGTGGGATGATCCTGCCTGCAGATGCAGGCCCTCTCCATTCCCTGGGAAGGCCATTTCCCATCATTGTCTCCTCACCAGGTGACTTGGATGAGTCCATTGAGCTGTAGGGTAGGAGTTGTGGCTCCACCTAGATTTCATGCACACCTGGCACAAAGCTAAGCGGGAGGCTCCAGTCTCTGGAAGTATACCTAAAAACTCCAGCATCGCATATAGCTTTGAATAGAAGGGACTGGTGAACCATGTGCAGGGAGGAATTATTTGAGTCTAATTCTGTCACTCTCAGGAGCACAGATTCCAAAATAGAACCCACTGTTAAGGCATCAGTCTCTGGGGCTATCCCCCCTTATATAGGACCAGGGTGTCTCCGGAGCTCTCAGGAACCCCACTGAGTGGGGTGATAGGCACTTAGATGTTCTATGAGCTCCTACTGAGGTGTGCGTAAGAGTTACCTCTGGGATGACCTCCCGACTCTCTTTGACGTCTCTTAGCCACTTGAACTCATTTGTCTTTACCATTTCCCCCTTTTATTCAAGGTTTTTTTTCCAATTGTGTTGCCAGTTGGCACTAGGGAAAAGTTTTTAGTTAGCAATAATCGTGCCTCGGATAAACCTCATTGGCTACGATACTGCCACAGTGAAAAGCTGCCAGTTGGCACTTGGTATTAATCCCTCGTTGCCAGGGAGGCTC
Source organism: Tolypeutes matacus (assembly GCA_026826555.1). Classification (NCBI taxonomy): domain Eukaryota; kingdom Metazoa; phylum Chordata; class Mammalia; order Cingulata; family Chlamyphoridae; genus Tolypeutes; species Tolypeutes matacus. The sequence goes on from JAKSZT010000663.1 coordinate 1,925,160, forward strand.
ATCCCCGGGAGTCATGTCCCACGTTGGGGGGAAGGTAATGCAATCATATGCTGAGTTTGGCTTAGAGAGAGGCCACATTTGAGCAACAAGGAGGCTCTCAGGTGGCAACCCTTAGGCACCCCACAACTGCAGGCTAAGTCTCATTTACAAGAGCAAAGACTCACAAGGGTAGACATCAATAGAAAAAACAAACAAACAAAAAAAAACATCAGTGGGTCATCCTATTTTGACAGGCACTGTCCCTACACTCAGAGGACTATTGTTGCTCCCTTGGAGACTGTGGCAGAGCTCTCCAGGCTAGGAATTCAGATTCCCTCATTTATTGTGTGATTATCCACCCATCGTGACCATACCCCATCCCCCGATCCTTTGAATGATTTTGTATATCTTTCATGTATATTCGGATGAACCAATACCCACAAAACCCCCCACCAGACAACCCGCCCAATAATCCCCCACAGTACCCATTTTAACACTTCTGTGATCCAAATCCTCGATGAACATTTAGTCCATAAAATAATCAAATACACTTACTAGGAAAAAGAAACAAGTGTGATAAGCGTACATGCAAGGGACAAACATAGGGAAACTCAGGGAAAAAAAAAAGAGAGAAGGAAAAAAAACAAATAATCAAACAAAGAACAAAAAAAAAATAATATATAATAGTGGATTGGGACACTCAAAAAATGGGCAAAAAAGCAAAGGAAATGCCTTTAAAAATATATATATATGTATATTCATTTTTTTTCCTTTCTCTTTTCTTTTTTCCCTTTTTTCCTTCCCTTTATCACTGTGTTATCGGATGTCTAGTGTGCCATGACACCTTCCTCCTCTCAATCCCCATTGTCTCCCAATTTTTCACTTAATTTTCAAAGAAATTTTAGGTCACAGCAAAGTCACACACGGAGTGCCGGAGACTCCCAGATACCAAACCACACCCCCTTCCACACCCCATATTATATCCCCCCCCTTTTTTTTGGTTGTTAGCATTGTTATAACTGTTATGCTGATAGCAAAATATAACAACAAAACATTGTCAGTGATTTACAGTATAGTTTACAATTAAGATGATACAGTTTAATAATTTTGAGGATATTTACATGTTCTGTGTCAATTACTGTAAGGTAATGAAAAACCTTCCCATGACCACCAAACAACCCATTAGATCTTTACTGTTCCCTTCTCCCCAGCCCCCCAGGGCCCATGATACCCCCCTTTCCCAAATCATAGAATGTCAAGATTCACAGTTACATGCCCTGGGGATTTGAACCAGCCCTTCCTAATACACCCACCCCCCAGTGCTGTACCACCAAACCCAGGAACACCACCACTCATCTGCCCCATACCCCAACATGCAACCACACTCTATCCCTTTACCATAGATTTTGTCCATATGGGAGATGGCCCAAAGCCTGCTCTTCTCTTACTCTCCTTTGTTAACCTATCTTTCAGACAATGGTTCTCAAAGACTGCTCACTTTCCTCAGTTCAGATCAGTGAGGTCATATAATGTTCATCCTTCAGTGCCTGGCTCGCTTCACTCAACATAAGGTCTTCAAGATTCAGCCACATTATTCCATGCGTTAGCACTTTGTTCCTTCTTACAGCTGAGTAATATTCCATTGTATGTATGTACCACATTTTGCTTATCCATTCATCTGTTGATGGGCACCGGGGCTGATTCCAACGTTTGGCAATGCTGAACAATGCCGCTATGAACATTGGTGTGCATATATCTGTTTGTATTTTTGTTTTCAGTTCTTCTGGGTATATACCCAGCAGTGGAATTGCTGGATCATACGGAAGATCTATTGCTAGTTTTCTGAGGAACTGCCAAACTGTCCTCCACAGTGGCTGGACCATACCGCAGTCCCACCAGCAGTGGATGAGGATTCCTATTCCTCCACATCCTCTCCAACATTTAGTGTCTCCTGTTTTTTTAATAGCTGCCATTCTGATGGGTGTAAGATGGTATCTCATTGTAGTTTTGATTTGCATTTCCCTGACAGCAAGTGATGTTGAGCATTTTTTCATGTGCTTTTTAGCCATTTGTATTTCTTCCTTGGAGAAGTGTCTTTTCAGGTCACTTGCCCATTTTTTATATGGGTTGTTTATCCTTTTATTTTTGAGGTGAAGGATTTCTTTATATATGCAGGATATTAGGCTACTATCAGATATATGGTTGCCGAATATTTTTTCCCATTGGGTAGGTTGCCTTTTTATTTTCTTAATAACATCCTTAGAGGTGCAGAAGTTTTTAATTTTGTGGAGATCCCATTTATCAATTTTTTCTCTTGCTGCTCATGCTTTGGCTGTGAGGTTCATGAAACCATTTCCTATTACAAGGTCCTGTAGATGCTTCCCTACATTATCTTCCAAGGTTTTTATTGTTTTGGCTCTTATATTTAGATCTTTGATCCATCTTGAGTTGATTTTTTAATAAGGTGTGAGATGGTATTCTTCTCTCATTCTTTTGGATATGGATATCCAGTTCTCCAAGCACCACTTATTAAAGAGGCCACTCTCTCCCAACTGAGTGGGTTTCGTGGCCTTGTCAAATATCAGATGACTGTATATGCGAGGATCTATATCAGAACTCTCAATCCGGTTCCATTGGTCAGTAGGTCTATCCTTGTGACAATACCACACAGTTTTGATCACTGTGGCTTTGTAGTATGTTTAAAGTCAGGTAATGTGATAACTCCATCTTCATTTTTCTTTTTCAATATATCTTTGGCAATTCGGGGCATCTTGTCTCTCCAAATATATTTTGTGGTTAGTTTTTCCAGTTCCTTAAAAAATATAGTGTTGACATTTATTGGGATTGCATTAAATCTGTAGATTAGTTTGGGAAGGATAGACATCTTGATGATGTTTAATCTTCCCATCCATGAACAGGGAATATTTTTCCATTTATTTAAGTCTTCTTTGATTTCCTTTAACAGTGTTGTGTGGTCTTCTGTATATAAGTCCTTCACATCTTTAGTTAAATTTATTCCTAGGTATTTGATTCTTTTGTTTACTATTGTAAATGGTATTTTTTTCCTGATTTCCTCCTCAGTTTGCTGGTTCTTGGTGTAAATAAATACTACTGATTTTTGAGCGTTGATCTTATAGCCTGCAACATTACTGAACTCCTTTATAAGTTCTAGAAGCCTTATTGTCAATTTCTCAGGGCTTTCTATGTATAGGATCATGTCATCTGCAAATAATGAAATTTTTACTTCTTCTTTTGCAATCTGGATGCCTTTTATGTCCTTTTCTTGTCTCAGTGCTCGTGCAAGTACTTCTAAGGCAATGTTAAATGGGAATGGTGATAGTGGGCATCCTTGTCTTGTTCCTGAACTCAGAGGGAAGGCTTTTAGGATTTCACCGTTGAAAATGATGTTAGCTTTGGGTTTTTCATATATACCCTTTATCATTTTCAGAAAGTTTCCTTCTATTCCTATCTTTTATAGTTATTTTATGAGGAAAGAGTGCTGTATTTTGTCGAATGCTTTTTCGGCACCTATAGAGATGATTATGTGATTTTTTTCTTTCAGTTTGTTTATGTGGTGTATTACATTGATTGATTTTCTTATATTGAACCATCCTTGCATACCTGGGATGAAACCCACTTGTTCATGGTGTATAATCCTTTTGATATGTTGTTGAATGCGATTATCAAGTATTTTGTTAAGGATTTTAGCATCTAGGTTCATTAGAGAAATTGGTCTGTAATTTTCCTTTCTTGTGGTATCTTTGTTTGGTTTTGGTATTAGGGTAATGTTGGCATCATAGAATGAGTTAGGTAATAATCCTTCTACTTCTATTTTTTGGAAGAGCTTAAGTAGAATTGGTGTTAGCTCTTTCCGGAATGTTTGATAGAATTCAGCTGTGAAGCCATCTGGTCCTGGACTCTTCTTAGTTTGGAGGTTTTTAATGACTGAGTCTATCTCTTTACTTGTAAATGGGCTGTTGAGTTCATCTATTTCTTCTTTCATCTATGTCGGCTGTGTGTGGGTTTCTACAAACTTGTCCATTTCCTTTAATTGTCATTCTTGTTGGCATATAATTTTTCAAAGTATCCTCTTATGATACTCTTTATTTCTATGAGGTCAGTAGTGATATCACCTTGCTTGTTCCTTATTTTATGTTTTTGCATCTGTTCTCTCTTTTTCTTTGTTAGTATGGCTAAGGGTTTGTCAATTTTGTTGATATTCTCGAAGAACCAGCTTTTGGTTTTGTTTATTGTTTCCAGTGCTTTCTTATTCTCTATTTCATTTA